>JARHVA010009174.1:267500-355526 GCA_037957365.1 Torreya grandis
TATATTTATATATATGTCTATATACATCTACTTTAATTTAAAGAGATAACTAACATCTTTAATGTAGGCTACCTTAGTCTTAAATATCTCAATATAATATTAAATGGTAAAAAGTGAATTATAGCTATAGGTCTCTACTTCCTATTATAAATTTTCATATAGAAATAGTTATTAGATTCCATAAATGTATTTATTATGTTCCATACAATGTAAATTTATTAACTCACTAAAAATTCATGGCAACCCATGACAAGATCATAATAAATTCTATTATAACAAGCTTTGATTGGTTATTGTAACTGGCATACAATATGCCTAGCCTATGTATGGTTTCATAAAAATGCAACTATTTAAAAAAAAAATAAAGTATAACATATGTATTCTCAAATATCAAAGAATATAAATCTCTATAACTAATAATAAGATTAACCCACTATTACCAGTTTAAAATATTAGCACAAAACACACAATGTTTCCTCATTCAAAAGGGTCTTTGTTAATAAAAATAACACATATATTATTATTAAGGTTTAAGATTGTCTATTAAATTAAATGTCTATCTCCTAATTTTGTCTCAATTTTATCCCTATAGTCTTGATCCATAGGGTTTTAGACTAAGATGTTGCCCAAATAATTTAGTTTTCTTTACACACAGGTTTGGCATCATAAATATGGGCTTGTGGATGGAACCAAGTTCCAACATAGGTTCATAGTCATGAAGTCATACTTTTAAGTTTTGCCTAAAAATTATCATTTCAAACATTTAGGTTGTATAAATAATAACCTATACAAGAACCATATTTTTCTTTCCATTCTATTCTACAATCAATAAAAAGATGAACTAACTTGGTTATATAAAAGTTATAGTCTCAATGTGTGGAAGAATAGATTTTATCCTCTTGGTCCAACTCTATCATCTTCTTACCTTCTATATATATTTTATTTTATTTTCCATTTTCTATCTTATTCTTTTCCCATAATCCAAGCACATTTTACATGTCTAGGTAGATCTCCTATAATCCTATGAGTTCCCCATCATATAAATCAAATTAATCAATGCACCATTACCTTCATTTGATGTTGACTTTTATTCATAAGCTTTTTATTCAACATGGCATATGCATGAAACCCTCTTCATCCAAAAATGGAAAATTCAACTCCCATCATCATAGAAATAACAAACAACCTTAATTTATTTACCTTTTCACTTCATGCCATTTTCCCATGATAATAACCATTATATATTTAAATTAATGAAATTATATTTTTAATTAAATTATTTTGGAGTTTATTTACCCCCTTTTTACCTCCTTACATAGTCACCAAAAAGGATAACAAACAAACAAACAAACAAGACAAAATAAACACTCATGCCTCAACCAACTATAATGCCATCAAGGTTAACAAAGGACAATTTAGCTCCTATAAATATTTAAGAACGCAAATATTTAATTCAAATACTTAAAATATTATGCAAATCAAAATAATTAATGTACCTTATCTATGCAAACAAGTCTGTTTCACTAAAAGGACAAACAAGCAAGTAACATTCATCATTTTAGAATAATTTAGATTAACATTCATTTAACCTAATAAAATTATAATGTAGTGTATGTGGGTTCATATTAATTATCTCAAACCCCAATGATTTTATAATCCACCCCGCTCTTCAATGAGACTTTCCGTCTATACTACCTATGAGGGTGGGATAGTCTATAACCACCTTAATAAAACAAATGGTAGTTAGTGTGAGAATATAAAAACAATTAAAATATAAGCATCAATAAACTAATTTAATTCAAATCATATACAAATTAAATCATATTCAACATGATCATAAAGCATAATATAACATATGCAAATGTTATCCAACTTAATAATGGATTAGGAAATAATAATATGACTATCAACCATACAACATGCATACTTAGATTAGACATAAAATTATAACTAAAAATCATTAATTTCATAATCCACTACTAATACTTAATTAGTTTGGTAGATTGGAACTGGATGTGACATCCTTTCCCCTAAAATAGGTCATTGTCATGATGACATTTATTTCAAACAATAGTTTAGAAAGTAAAAACAATGTTCAATATAAATATCATTTAATTAAATCAGGAAATGCCATCAATAATTACTCATAATCTTTGCATGTAGCACTATCCTCAAAATATTAGTTCCACTAGAACTTACATTTTGATACTACTCTATTTCATAAGCTAAGATCATGAGTATAAATAATTCTAATTAGTTCTACTATGGCTACCCTTAGATCCTAAACATGTAATGCATTCTAATCCAAAACATCTGTAGGATCAACAATACATTTATTAAGATAATATACCTAAAAAAATTATAGAATTGAGCTAAAACTAGTGAACATAAAATAAAGATAAACATTCATCTTGATTGAGATATGGGGTTGAGAATAAGTCCTCACATCTCCTTATATGGGATGAGTATGAAATTATGGAATATCCCAAGAAGGTAAAATTTACATCCAATTTTTTTTATGCTTGTGAATATTTATGGTGGAAGCATGTGCATGTGGAAATATTCTATAAAGATAAAGATAATATCAAGATATAGGATATATTGATTATGAATTTGAAGACTACATTCATATATTTTGCTTAAAAACTAACATTGTTTAAGAAGTTTAAAAATTCACAACAAAGGTAGATGAATGTAAAATATTACATTAAGGAGTTTTATAGACTCATCATCAAAAAGTGCCATGTTTCATATGACACCAAAAATATCTTAAGGTACCTAAATCAGTTGACAAATTACATTCAAGATGAGTATTATATGATCTGATTATGATGTGTCAAAGAATCATATTAGTGCACACTAAATGTATAGGATCATTTTTCATGTAAACAACAAGGTGTAGTACAAGGGAAAGTGTTTTTTTGGCATGTGAAAAGATAATGAATCAATAATAGAGGTTTCTCTATATAATAAGGATAATCTAGTGCTTATCAAAATAATGACACAAGTTCCTAAAGAGTTGGAGGAAATTATAAAATAGGTAGAAGATCCTATGAACAATGTGTATGAGGAGGATTAATGGGTAAATTTTTTAGATGTTGTAAAACTATAAATAGATAATTTGAGTTTCAACATGCACACAATGAAATTATTAGGAGGAATGATGAATTTACATAACCTGAAATAATATGGGGAAAGTGTTGTCTCAATATATCAATGTGAATAAAAAAAGGTGAAGCTATCATGATGAAGAGGGTGTTATTAAAAAAAGAAAAATAAGAGAATAGTCTAACATAAATAAAGAGTATATTAAGAAATAACTATAAATATGGATGTAGTGTTGTAATTTTATTATTGATATTGGTAAGAAAATTTATTTTTTTTTGCAATAGATGGTTGAAAAGATGTATTTCAAGAGGATTATACATCCAAATTTCTATGGAGTGTCTTAGTAGCTAAAGGGACATCAAGTTTTTGTTAATGATAAATTTATTATATGTTTTAAAATAGGCACATAAAAGGATGATTTCATGTGAAACATAAATCCAATGTAAGTTTATCATGTATTACTTGGAAGGAATTATCAATTCAAGAGGAAGGTGTAACATGATCGATGTGAAAACATATATAATTTGGTGAATAATTAGAGAGATTATTTTTTTTATTCATTGAAGGATAAGCATAAATACTTGAAAAAAATAAATGGATTCTTGATAATATTTGGAAATAAATTCTTGAAATGTTTGAGGTAAAACACATGTTATGTGTTAGTCTCAAAGTCAACAAAGTAGTGAGCCCATGCACAACTAAATAAGTAATTATACATAAAGAAAATGAATTCCCAATTTATTTTAAAAAGATTGTTTCAAATGATATATGTTGACCCAATTTTTCCCCTCTGGCAAAATATCGGTCACCTCCTACACCTGTTTTGCATGGCTAGTTAATTTCGGGTTGCAAGGTCCACCTTCAGGGTTCAACAGCTCTATTTCAAAGCATTGGCTCATCAGCCTCGTTCGTTGGTGTTCACGGTAGCAAAAGGTAGAGTCTTCAAACATTCACAAAAGAGGAGAGGAAAAAACTGGGGGCGTTTAACACTAAGGCAAAAAGAGGGCAGACATTTACAAGAACAATGCAGCAAGCGGAAAAATCACCGCCCACAACACCGGCGGGTAAAATGAGACCACAAACAGATGTAGTCAACGGCAAATTTGCTGCTCACAACACAAGTAGAGAAAAGAAAGGCCGCGAACTCGGCCAACGTCGGCAAAATTGCCATGCTCGGCAGCCTACTCGGCCGACGTCGGCAAAATTACCGTGGTCGGCAGCCAAATCAGCCGACGTCGGCAAAATTTCCACATGTAGTCCACAACAATGGGCAGCAAATTCACCACCCACAACATCAAGTGGCAAAAAAAGGCCTGTAGAACATAGGAAAAGGCCCACCCAACCACTAAAGGAGCAGACTAACATGCAAAATGAGGCAGCAAGCATGGTCCCAACAGACTTATGACATCATCTACAATATTTTCCCTCTTCCCAATGAAGACTCAAGCTGCCACTTGCAAGCAAAAGCCAATGAGAGCTCCTCTTGGCTCTTTCCATATAAATACGCAGACTTGGTCATTTAAAAAAAAGATTTTCTCACACTTTTGTAAAGAGCACAGCTCTCCAAATTTTCCACCTGAATCAATAAAAGACAGTTTTTACCTCTATTTGGATGGATTGTGCAGAGTATGCCTTGAATGTTAATCTGTGTCCAGTCATTGTCTCTTAATGCTCTCACAGGTTCAACACCAGCAAACCTGTGATCTACAAAGTGCCACTGTCTGCTGCTACTAGGAGTAGAGTTCTATTTTGGAGGTATAAAATAGGTGAGGTCACTTACAATGTGTATTTCTCAGCACCTTGGTGAGTCCCTATTTCTTGTGCTTTCCATAAGAACCTCCCTGTCATCCCAGAGACCTAGTCTTTTCTGCCAAATCTGAGTGTATGTATGTTTTTGTTTGATCCTGAGTGTGGAGGTGGGAAGGTCATTTCATTTTTGGTGTATCACCTCTTTAGAGTAGGCTGTTTGTTTTCATGCATTTTCTTCTCCCTTTTCATCCCCCCCACTATATAGATATATATATGTATTTTTTGTTAGGGTGTGGAGCTAAAACTTCACCAAGGAGCATACTAAAATAGTTTCAGGTTTACACAGTAACCGGCGTCGGTCAAGAGCGACCGACGTCGGTCAGGAGCAGTGGAAGGAATGCCAGCGTCGGCAGAGGATCGGCCGACGACGGTCACAGGCAAACAGGCAGGAACCGGTGTCAGTTACCTGTGTGTCCAGAATGCTATTTTCGAGGACAGAAGCGAGTGTTTGCATGATGAGTTTAAGTCTTAGTCTTAAGTTCACATTTCTATTATTGGCAAGATTGTTTTTAGAGCCCTTGTTCAAGAGGCTTAACTGTTTGTTGTAAGTGCATGCTCAAGTTTCCTAATTCTATATGTAGGAAAGATCTTAGCTTATTGTGTGAGTATGAGTAGAACATTGTGAATGTTTGAAGGATAGTACAGAATTGTAATCAATCTAGGTTGTTGGAATTGATTGTACTTGAGAGAGAGAGCTCTTAAGGAATAGAGATCTAGTGAGAGATCTTGTGCATCTGAGAGAGGTGTGGAAGAAAGAAGTTTCTTCAATTGTATTCCTTTTGTAAAGAGTTTTAATACAAGTTTTCAGGGTGGTTTCTTGTATCTCTTATTCTGTGCTATTTATCATTCTAGTTACTTATCTATCTGATTTATTTCCATGTTTATTGCTTTCACAAGTGTAATCTATTGTTGGTTGATCCCCAACAAGTGGTATCAGAGCTCAGGCTCACTAACAGGTGGTTCAGATCTATGTAGTGTGTTTGGATTACAGGTTGCTCACAGGGGTTTCTACAGGGATTTCTGTTTGAGTGGGAGAAGCAATGGCAGAAGAAAGTAAATTGAGAATGGAAAATTTTAATGGCAAGAACTATCAACATTGGAGAATGCAGATAGAGGACTATCTGTATCAGAAGGATCTTTACTTACCATTAGGTGGGATTGCAAAGAAGCCCAAGGACATGGAGGATGAAGAATGGGAAGTTCTTGACAGAAAGGCTCTGGGGTCTATAAGACTGAGTCTAGCATCCACTGTGATATCTAATTTGTCACAGGCAAAAACAACGGTAGAGTTAATGACTACGTTAGCAAATTTGTATGAAAAACCCTCCGCTTCTAATAAGGTATATCTTATGAAGCAGTTATTTAATTTGCATATGCAAGAAGGTGGATCTGTATCTAATCACCTGAATGATTTCCATGGAATTTTTAATCAATTAAGTTCAGTCAATATTGTATTTAATGATGAAATAAAAGCTCTTTTAATATTATGTTCTTTGCCTAAAAGCCGGCATGGCTTGGTAATGGCAGTTTCTAATACTGCATCTGCTTTGAATATTTTAAAAGTAGAGGATGTTGTTAGTGTTATCTTGAATGAGGAAATTCGCAAAAAAAGCATAGAAGAGACATCTGGGAACGCTTTAAATCTTGAGAGCAGGGGAAGGCAAAAAGAAAGGAGCAAGAGGAGATCAAGATCTAAGTCTAAGGGAAGAGGCAGATCCAAATCCAGAAATGGCAGAAGGCCACAATGCTGGAATTGTGAAAAGTTGGGGCACATAAGCAGAGATTGCTGGTCAAAGCCTAAGGAGGATAATCAGCATGAAGGAAAGGAAGAGGCAAAGGTTGCAGGTATTGCACAAGATGCTCTAATTTTCTCTTTGCATAATAATATAGAATCTTGGGTATTAGATTCTGGTGCATCTTTCCATGCTACCCCTAACAGAGAATATTTCAGTGACTATATCCATGGAGATTTTGGAATAGTATACTTAGGGGATGATGAGCCTTGTAAGATTATTGGCAAAGGTAAAGTGCAGCTGAAGATGCAGAATGGCAACACATGGGTGTTAAGAGATGTGATGCATGTTCCTAGCTTGAAGAGAAATTTGATTTCTGCAGGAAAGTTAGGAGATGAGGGTTGTGCAGTAACTCTCACAGCAGATTCTTGGAAGGTGACCAAGGGTGCACTTGTTATGGCTAGAGGTAAGAGAGAAGGTACTCTCTATTTGTGTAATTGTGTTACTAACAAATCTCCTTTTGTATTATCTACTTCAGATGTGGATGCTAAATTGTGGCACTCAAGGCTTGGCCACATGAGTGAGAAGGGGATGTCAATTATTAAGTCTAAAGGTATGCTTTCAGATTTGAAAAGTATGGATCTAGAATTTTGTGAGAATTGTGTATTTGGAAAACAGAAAAGGGTTAGTTTTCTCAAGACTGGGTCTACTAAGAAAAGGCATAAGTTGCAGCTTGTTCACACAGATGTGTGGGGACCGGCTCAGGTAGCCTCTATTGGAGGATCACGGTACTATGTTACGTTCATAGATGATGCTACAAGAAAGGTATGGATCTACTGTATTAAAAAGAAATCTGATGTTTTTGAGACTTTTAAGATTTGGAAAGCTATGGTTGAGAATGAAACAGGCAGAAGATTGAAGTGCTTGAGATCCGACAATGGCAGTGAGTTCTGCAGTCTTAAGTTTAACTGGTATTGTTACACTCACAGAATCCATAGGCAAAGAATGGTTCCAAGGACACCTCAGCAGAATGGTATTGCTAAAAGGATGAACATAACAATCATGGAGCGTGCAAGATGTATGAGATTGCATGTTGGGTTGCCCTTAGAGTTTTGGGTAGAAGTTGTTGACACCATAGTGTACCTGATTAACAGAGGACCCTCTACAGCTCTGGATGGTGGAATTCTAGAAGAGGTATGGACAGGTAAAAAGGTAGATCTCTCATATCTCAAAGTTTTTGGTTGTGAAGCCTTTGTGCATGTAGATAAGGAAAATAGAAAGAAGCTTGATTCTAAGTCTATGAGGTGCACGTTTATTGGCTATGGCTCAGATGATTTTAGTTTTAGATTTTGGAATCTAGGAACTAACAAGGTAATTAGGAGCCGTGATGTTGTTTTCAATGAAAAAGTGATGTATAGTGATCAGATGAGGAAGCTAAATCAATCTGGGCAGATCAATGGAGAATTGGATGAAGTTATGGTCCAAAATGAGCTCACGGGAAAAAGAAATAATCACTTACAGGAAAACACAGAGACTGACGTCGGTAGGTTAGGAATCGACGTCGGCAGTATAGAAGCTGATGTCGGTCATACAGAGACCGACGTCGGCAGAATAGGCACCGACGTCGGCCAGGAAGAACTGGTGTTGGCCAGTAACAGGTCTACAGGTGGCCGAGATCGGTCACTATCAGAGAATTTGGGTGGACAGCGTGTTGAGAATGAGTCCAAAACACCCATCAGGAGGTCAGAAAGGGTAAGTAAGCCTCCAATTAGATATTCTCCTTCTTTATACTATTTATTGCTAACTAATGGTGGAGAACCAGAGAGTTTTGAAGAAGCATTACAGGTGGAGTCCAAGAGTCAGTGGGAGCGTGGCATGGTTGAGGAGATGGAGTCCTTGAGAGAGAACCAAACATGGGATTTGGTTGAGTTGCCAGCTGGTAAGAGAACACTGAAGAACAGATGGACCTACAAGTTGAAGGAAGGTGAGGATGGACAGATGAGATATAAGGCCAGATTGGTAGTGAAAGGATTTGCACAAAAGCCAGGTATTGACTTTGGTGAGATTTTTTCTCCTATTGTTAAGATGACTTCTATACGGGTTGTATTGTCTTTGGTTGCTTTTGAGGATTTGCATCTTGAGCAGCTAGATGTTAAGACAACATTTCTTCATGGAGATTTGGATGAGGAAATATACATGGAATAGCCAGAAGGATTTGAGGTCAAGGGTAAGGAGAAGTTGTGTGCAGGTTGAAGAAAAGCTTGTATGGCCTCAAGCAAGCTTTTAGACAATGGTATTTGAAATTTGACAGGTTTATGACTGAGCATGGCTACATTAGGTGTCAATCTGACCATTGTGTATATTTTAAGAGATTTGATAATGGTAGATATATTATTCTATTGTTGTATGTAGATGATATGCTGGTTGCAGGATCACACATGCAGGATATCTCTAAGCTTAAAGTGAAATTAGCTCAAACATTTGCTATGAAGGATTTGGGAGCAGCAAAGAAAATCCTTGGCATGAGCATTAAGAGGGACAGAAAAAATCACAGGTTGATATTGTCTCAAGAGGATTATGTGGACAAGGTGTTGAAACGGTTCAATATGTAGGATGCTAAATCGGTAAGCACACCTTTGGCTGGACATTTTAAGTTGAGTAAAGAACAATGTCCTAATTCACATGATGAGGTAGAGTACATGAGTAAGGTTCCATATTCTTCCGTAGTAGGAAGTTTGATGTATGCAATGGTGTGTACTAGACCGAATATTGCCCAAGCAGTGGGAGTAGTAAGTAAGTATATGGCCAATCCAGGAAAGGAACATTGGAAAGTAGTTCAGTGGATCCTTAGATATCTGAGAGGAACCAGCAGTAGACACTTGCGCTATGGAGGTTTAGATACTTCTCTACATGGTTATGTAGATTCAAATATGGTAGGTGATTTGGATGGCAGGAGGAGCACCACAGGTTATGTTTTCACTATAGGTGGAACGGCAGTTAGCTGGATATCTAAGTTGCAGAAGGTTGTCGCCTTGTCAACTACAGAAGCAGAGTATATTTCAGCCACATAAGCTAGCAAGGAGATGATATGGATGACACGGTTCATGGAAGAGCTTGGAAGGGAGCATGGAAGTTGTAGATTTTATAGTGACAGTCAGAGTGCAATCCATTTGGCTAAGAACTTAGCCTTTCATTCAAGAACCAAGCACATACAGCTAAGGTACCATTTCATACGGCAGGTATTGGAGGATGGTGAGTTGAAGCTGGAGAAAATCCATACAGACAAGAATCCTGTTGATATGTTAACCAAGCTGGTTACAAAGGAGAAGTTGAATCTTCATTCAACTTCTGTTGGTCTTCATGATTGAGTTGAAGATGGAGGAGCTAGAAGATGTTGCTGTACAAGTACTGGTGCAGCTGTTTATCTCCAAGTGGGAGATTTTTAGGGTGTGGAGCTAAAAGCTTCACCAAGGAGCATACTAAAATAGTTTTGGGTTTACACAGTCACCGGCGTCGGTCAGGAGCGACCGACATTGGTCAGGAGCAGTGGAAGGAACGCCGGCGTCGGTAGAGGATCGGCCGATGACGGTCATAGGCAAACAGGCAGGAACCATCATCGGCTACCTGTGTGTCCAGAATGCTATTTCCAAGGACAGAAGCGAGTGTTTGCATGATGAGTTTAAGTCTTAGTCTTAAGTTCGCGTTTCTATTATTGGCAAGATTGTTTTTAGAGCCCTTGTTCAAGAGGCTTAACTGTTTGTTGTAAGTGCATGCTCAAGTTTCCTAATTCTATATGTAGGAAAGATCTTCTTAGCTTATTGTGTGAGTATGAGTAGAACATTGTGAATGTTTGAAGGACAGTACAGAGTTGTAATCAATCCAGGTTGTTGGAATTGATTGTACTTGAGAGAGAGAGCTCTTAAGGAATAGAGATCTAGTGAGAGATCTTGTGCATCTGAGAGAGGTGTGGAAGAAAGAAGTTTCTTTAATTGTATTCCTTTTGTAAAGAGTTTTAATACAATTTTTCAGGGTGGTTTCTTGTATCTCTTTTTCTGTGCTATTTATCATTCTAGTTACTTATCTATCTGATTTATTTCCGTGTTTATTGCTTTCACAAGTGTAATCTATTGTTGGTTGATCCCCAACATTTTTGCACTGCCTGAAACAAACAAGATACATCAGAGGGAACTAGCCCATACCTAGAGACTCTCCTCTCCTGCTTCGTCATCCCACAGGTGAGAGAGGAGTTTCCATGTTGCAGGGAGAGGGCAAGAATCCATTTTCCTGCCAACTGGGTGCACTTTCTAGCATCAACAATATACTAGATGTGTTTCCACCCATGACAAATATAATTCATTGAAAGAATTTAATTATATGCTTGATTTATATAAACAAAGTGACATATAGGTTGATACCAAAGGAAAATTCAAATGTGTAAAGATAAGTTCATAGGATGTTAGACAAAGGGATTATAATAGAATTTTTGAGCCCATACATATTTACAAAAGTGTTAGTACATAATAAAGGATATAAATGGATAATGTGCATTAATTAAAAATCCATCAATAAGATTACTATCAGGAATATATTTAAGTTGACTTGCATGGATGATTTGATGGATTAATTTAGTGTATCACAATAGTTCACAAATATTGGATTGAATAGTGGATATTATTAGATTCACATAATTTTAGGTGATCAGTGGAATATGTAGGGGACATACAACCCACTACTAGTTATATGCTTGAGGAAACCTTCCTTAAAATTGGGGCGAGTACCAAAATAAGAAACCTTATAATATATAAATTATATGATTATTAAATTAATTAAATTTGTAAGGAGTTGTCAATTTATATGAAACATTAAATTAATATGGAAGATTGAATAAACTAACACACTTTATTTAAAGTAAAACACTCCTGATGAAATTAAACACAATTTTTTTTTGAAAATAAAGTACAAGAAGGTGAGTGATAGAATTTAAATGCTAATCTAACTTGGATGCTTTCCATACACCATAATTGAAAGTATGCATAATAAATTAAATTTTTTATAAATGAAATACACTATGGAAATAAAGTATGCACACTTAAAGAAATTAAATGGAATGAAATTATCACACATCATAAAAATTATAGCTAATAGATGGGAAAACCATTATAAAAAATACTTAAGAGTTTGAATGGAGATTTAATTTCCTCACTCTTTATCAATTATTGGGTTAATTATATCATACCTAAACCCAATAAAAATACTACTTATCTAACTACCTAGAAAATTATCCTCTCAATACCCCATAACTAAGGAAAAATCCATTTTTCATACTAGGTCAACCATGGTCAACCCAATTTTGAAAGTTATGTCCCAAGTTACATAATTAACTCGACCTAGGTTGACCTAGTTTGAGGATGAACAATAACTTTTTAAAACTAGGTCATGGTAGGATAACCTTGTTGAATAAAATTATGGAAGGGTTAGTACTTATCCATTATTATAATTATAACCTTTACTTCAATCCAAGATATGAATAATCATTTTCACATTATTACAAATCAAAATTTAACTAAATTTGCATTTAAAGGAGGCCATCACTTAGGGTTTTCCTTGGAGGAAATATGTTTTATATTATGGTAATTCTTGGATGTAATTAGGGATATTTTAGCCTATATATGATTTAAAATATAGTTTTATTCTTACAAATAAAAAATAATCTCTTTCAAAGTAAAACTGGCCAAGTGAGAGATTGAGACTTGATAGGTTTGTCTAAAGGTGAGTATTTGTAACTTATGTTATTTCATTTGATAGATAGATATTACACAAATTAATAGGTTTGAATGTATAAATCATTTCTTATATTACCTCTACACTTAAATTTGGTGTAGTTATATGGTTTTATAGGTTTTTCATTTTCCACCTTACGTTATCTAGGTCCCCATTTTCCTACCATGATCCCTTGTTTGTTTTGTTTATTATAAACTACCCCTTGTGTTATAACATTTGATAACACTAGATTTTATTTTATTAATTATAAGACATATCTATGGTTATTGCATTATATTAATTTTATATAGGCTTTAGAATCCTTTCTTTTAGTTTTTTTTAATAATTTCCCCCTTAGGTTTGGTGGATTTGATTTGGTCATACTCTCAATATAAAAAGTACTAAAATAGATTTCAGTTGATTACATTCTCTGACATTGGATTTAATAAGTGGGATAAGGTATAGATATATCTTAAAATTTTGCATACAATCCCCTCTTATGTATTTTCCTCAACCCATTTATATTATGCATTAATTTATCCTTTCTTCCTTATGATTTTATCATTTAAGGCAACTCATCATGGTGAAAATTTTCTCAACCAACAGTAATAATTCCATTTCCCATAGCCAAAGACCATAAAAATGATGATTTTACTTTATTTTACACTCATATCATTGACATAGATAACTAAAGTGATATTCCCATTTATTACAATTCTAGAATGGATAAAAATCTCCATGATATTCTTCCCATTTTATACACTTATAACTGGACAAGTGTCCATATAGCTATCTTCCTATTTATTATGATATAATTATGATCATGGATATTCCTATTTTACACTATTATAACATGAAAAAAAACAATTATAATAATTTTCTCATATCTGATTATTGTACATGATTGAAGAGCCCACGGTTGACCTTCTTAGTTATGATGACATGCATCAAAATGCCTATAAAAATTTAATAATTTTTAACCCTTGCATCATTAGCAAAGTTTCTATGTAAAATATATAAATTTATGATCATATCATGATTTAAGACCCCATATATGGTATTCTCATTTCTGAAGATGGACAAAAAACCATATGCCAATTTTCCCTTTTTTGATAATTCTCAATTTGATTGAATTAATAATGAGGATAATTTTAATAATTTCCACCCTCATGATAATCCAACCCTATAATATATTATCTATATGATTCATAAAAATACAAATCAAATTCAAGACCCATATAGTCATTCATATTTTTTCATCACCTTAACTTATTAAGAGTGATTAACTCACATGATTAGTGTAAAACACATTATGGTGATGTCTATTAATAGATTAACACTCAAATGTAGCCCAAAAATTTTACTTAATTTTTTATTAATTCATATATCCATATTATAGGTCTAATATCTTACTTAATCCTATTTAGATCATTAGAATATATAAAATAAAAAAACATGATGACATTGGCCATGTCAATATAACTCAATTTTTTTATAGGATTGAAATGGTTGTGCCAATATAATCTTATAAACAATCCAAAAATATTATCCATGATCCACTAATTATTAATATAGCTCATCATACCAAAAAATAATCTATCATACATGACATAAAATGTGTCAATTTATTTCAAAATCATCTTCCTATCAAAACCAACTATATAGGCTAGACATCATCTTATGTTGTTACAATGCTAAACCCTACTCTAAATAAATGTTAGGAATAGAATATGACTATAAATTCACATATTGTAATTAGTGGACACTTGTGTGACTCACACTATTTTTGTATTTTATATCTCTTTTTGTATGTATTCAACTCTTAAAAGCATAAAATAACCTACAAAATGTGAAGTCTTTCCTTTGGATGTAGCTAAAGGTAGGAATATAAAGTGAAATTAATTTATAAAAACTCTTTATATAACATTCCATTGTATTATGAAATGGTTCTAATGTGATAGAGATTAATATACATTTTTGAAATAATTTTCCTATATATTTTATGGTTGTTTGGTGCAAAATGAATGCTCTATTTTCTAAATCTGTTATCATGTAGTTTCTATCGATTATTCTATTACTAATGTGTCTATATTTTATACATATCTATATCTATTTTAGTTAATAAATTGATAAGCTCAATATAAATTAAATTATGTCATATACTTTTGTCACTTATCACACAATTATCCCTATATTAACATGTTATAATGGGTTTTCCATGAAACTCTTCTAACAATGGTGTAATGAAAATGGAATTTATATTTTAAACACATTGATATGGATACTAGGGAAAATATATTTGGAGAGATGGCTAGATGAAATAATCCAAAAATTTACAGACAAAGAAGAAAAATAATCAAGAAGATTGAGAAATAAGTTATTTAGGAGCATACATACAGAAATTTAAGAAATATTTTGGTGAAAGTTACCTAAATTATTATATGTGTGGTTATCTAAATTGGAGTGTTACTATTTTAATCTAATGTCATAATTAATAGCTTGGATAGAAGAAAAATTAGATAACCTGTGAACTTTAGATACTTATTGGACCTATGAAGTAGATCATTAGACCAAGACTACCATTGATGGTTACATCATATAATTTTTTGTATAAGGATACTTAGATTTTGAAGCTATGAAAGACCTATTTGCAAGAGGAATCTAAAAAAAGTTCCTTCGGTGACTACCAACTTTGATCAAGATGTTGGTTGTTGAAAAGGCCATGGTTCCTACTCCTACCATATGGACTAGTAGATTTGGGTGTTATGGGGTTACATGAGATGTAGGAGTGAATGATTCAAAGGTGGACATATGAATAGAACCTGAACCCAAAATATGGAGGATGCACAGAAGTAGATTGATAATAAACTTATAGGAATGGAAAGAGCTATGATAACAAAGAAGGTAGAATTAACCAAATATGTATAAGAGATGGGATCCTAGAAAGAGGATACAAAATTTATATAAATTGGATAATTTTTAGACTATGTAAATAAAATAATGGAAGGGTCTGAGAAAGGAGAATACAAAAAATAGGATGGAGAAGATATGGAATAGAGTGAGGAGAAAGAGGAAAATAGATTAACAATATATTAGTTAAAATATAGGGGTAGATCTTAGTTAAAAATAAAGATATTATTTGGATGAAGGAAGTAATATTCTCTAGAGGAAGTTATGCAAAATCATATAAGTATCGTAGGTTCAAGGTTGTAGATAGAAGAAGTTGAAAACACATATCATTCATTTTACCAGTATGCATCCCTTGAGCCTAGTTTATCATTTAAAAAGAGGAAAATAAGTGTATAATATGGGACAAGTATAAATTTATTTGAGTTATTTATAGATAAATTTAGTAAACTTATCATAGAAACTTAGAAATGAATAAATAAAAAGAGTTAGAAGAGGATATGTTCTCTTTCAAAACTAGTTTTAAGGCACCCATAAGGAATAGTTCATAAAAGCCCATAGTAGCTGTTAAAAGTGTCCTAGGTATAGAATTAAACACATGAATGTTTATTTATTTAACTCCATATGATGGGTTTTTTAATTTTGAATAATATTTATTAACTTATGATATGAAATAGTAGGTTACGGGAGTGACCAATGAAGAAGTAAAGAAATGTAAACTCATAGGAGCCTTAATAGGATAAAATTTAGAGTTAATTTACTAATAATTAAATAATTTAAGGACCAATTAATTTCATAATTAAAGATGAATAAGTTTTTAAGTTAGTCTATTCATAATCTTAATGAGATCTAACAGTGAAGTAGAGAGTTGGATAGGAATATGATCACATATTTTTAGAAGTAATGAACAAGATCAATTTTATCATAGAAGAAAAATATAAGTATAATTTATTTATAAAAGGTAGCAATCAAGGAATATATTTTCCATTATGTATTCATAGTTTCTGACTAGGGTTGATGATCGAGTAGCTACACTTTTAGTAGAATAGTTGAGGATTATGGAGATGCTTCATCAACTAGCTTTAAAATTGAGATGAAAATATTTAGAAAAACAATCTTAGTTAGGTATATGGTGTATGGATTGTGTTAAGGAAAGACATAATAATAATGATTGTCCTAAAATCAAAATTGAATATTGTGACATATGCAAGGTAGTAAGACATGCAACATCAAAGTGTCATTTAATATAACAATACATTAAAAACCCATAGAGATTATACTGTAATTTTTTATAGTCAAATAATAATGATGAGAAAATTTTTCATGATCTATAGGAACTAAAATAATATATTAGTAAGAACATCTTTGTCATCACATCATAACATATACATATTACAAATCAAGGAATTTTAGGCCCATAGGTGGAAATGGCTAGTACAACACAAGGTTGTATTGGGTGGATGGCTTCATCATCACAATATCAACCCAAGGGTCTAGTGAGATGTCCATTGTCATATCAATAGTATAGTATTGATCATCATGTAATACTATGATTCTTCAACCCTAATAATCAAATTGGGTTCCATCATCACCTCAAAGATAGTATGGTGGATATGATGCATACCAACATCATTTAGGGGATTTGAGGGGAAAAAATTATAAGATTTAAGTTTAAAAAAAAAACATATGAGGATACAAGGAGGATACCATGGTAGATACTAGGGAGGTCAAAATAATGATAATCGACAAGCTTGTTCACCAATTCAATGTTATTTATGCATTGAATATAACCACTTCACATGAAAATGACTAACTAATACTCAAAGACAAATGTACTAGGTATATTTAAGAGTCACAAGACAAAATCATAGTGAATATTATATATTTTTAAAAAATTAGAGGAAATAAAAACTTGTGTGAAATGTAAATATGACAATTTTTCACCATATGGAAAATGCATTCATGCAAGCAATTACAAGGCAATAACACATAGAGAAAGGATTATCCCCTTTAGAAATGCCATTGGATTAAAGAATCAAGAAGGTTCAAAAAAATAAGTATCTTGATCCTACAAGATAAAAATACTTAATGTATCAAGCAACACAGGTCCTAAAAAATATACAATAATATAATGCATCATAAGGTGATGTTATATATATTGATGCAAAAATATATGGGTAGATTATTTGTATAATGAGATAGTAAGGAGTAGTGACTAAATTTATAGATATATTTAAATTTGTGATAAATTTATGAAATAAATATATTTTATATAATATTAAAAATCTTCTGCATAATTTGCTCGAGTTCACACAATGAGGACAACAAATACTAACAATGTCATATGGTATGTAAAAAATAAAAATCCTTGGGATGTTGATGAATGGATATTGAAATTATAGGGTATGAGGTAATTAATTTTATATTTAAATTTTTAATAAAAATAAATATGATACCTAGCAATGCATGGGTGGCTATTGGTCGACCATCATTAAGCCATAGTCCAATTACTCTCAGTCTTGCAAATTATGGGAGAGTAGAACCAATTAGACAACTTGAAGATGTAGAAACTAAGGTTAATGACTTAATCTTATAAATATATTTTGAGGTAATTGACATGAAAATAGATGAAATCCTTTATCTTATTTTGATTGGTAATAAATGGGCTTATGAAGGTTAACTGATATTATCTAAGGAGATAAGATAATTGTGATACCTTTGAACAAGTCTAAGCATAACCCATATTTTATCCTTGGAGAGCTAGAGTCACCTTATTTTTATGAGGGTAATATTTTGTTTAAGGTGAATATAGATAAAAAATATAATGCTCTATAAGCTATTGAATACCATTTCTTCAATCCTCAACCAGAACACTAAATAAAGTTCCAACCAATTAAACAGTCTATGTACAAATTGGTTATCATAAATTCACCATCATATCAGTTTCATAATGAATATTGTAGGTATCCCTCTTTGAAATCACCAACCAGGTCTGAGGTAGACTTATTTTATAATGTAGGTGTGACAACTATGGATTACACAAAGCCTACTCTAGATGTACCTTTCCTTGGGAAGTAACATGTTTAGTAAGTGGTGACTTAGATACACATATGATAAATTGGGTCAAGGTATATCATGAGGTGTGCCCTTTGTAAAGGGTATTTTCCACTGAATGCAAATTAACACAATAATTAATAATTGAGGATCTCAGTTATTTCATTTTTATTAGAGCATCATGTACCTAATATGGATCAGAGAGTAAGTTCACTTAACTATGAATTGAAGTTAACTATTTTGACTTTGTTGGTAGTTCATAGGAAACCTCAGTTATCATGGGATGAGGTGTGTGAATTTTTACAATAATGTTTTCAAATACCAAATAATATTAAGGTAGATTTGTCATTATTTCAAAAAGGCTGGTGTCCAAAGTTGTATATACATAGGTGTGTAGACATATGGTGTTGGCCCAAGTACTATGTGCATGTTTTTAGATATACTTTGGTATTGCTTCCAACTACTTGGTATATGATCATAAGTGTAGATGATAAGGTAAGAATTAGTTATAGGTTCAATAATACTTTATCAAAATGTTTTTTTGAAGATGAAAATCCTATAGTACATAGTTCTTTAAAAAAATTTAAAATTTTCTATGTCATGGATGAGTGGAAGATATAAGTATTGTGATAGACTCATCATCAAAACAAGAAGCAACTTTGGATTTAAATGCATATATATATTTAATTATAAGGTCAATAAAAATAAAGAGTAATCTATTATATAACTTTGTAATATGATTAAAAATGAGTTAATGATGATCTAGACTTGAAAGACTTCTTGGAACTAGAACGAGAAGCTCATCCATCAAAATCTCTAATGATAAAAAGAATAGAGGAAGAAAAGTTATGAGATTTCAATAGTTTAGAATAAGGACAAATAACTTAGAAATAATTGATTCCTAGTAAATCTAATAAGATATATTAGGAGCCACTGAATAAAATTGTTTAGAATTTTGGGATAGACTATGTCCCAAAGTTTAAGACTTTAGGAGATTACTAGACTAAGAATGAAATTTTAGAAGGGATATAGCTATTAAGGTATTATTAATATGTTTTATCCACCAAATTTAGAGAGGTAAAATGTGTAGATCCATCTATAGGGGAGATGCACATTGAAATCAAAGAGTGCACAAGACCTATCAAGAAGCACCCATATAGATTGAATCCCAACATTAAGTTAAAGGTGAAGGCTAATATGGATCACATGTAGGAAGTGGTTATCATTTATTCAATCAAAAAGGTGGATTGCTTTATTCTCATGGCTATGTAAGCTAAAAATTCAAGTGAGATCAAGATATTTGGAGGCTACCATATGTAGAATGATGCTTGCATCAATGACCCATTTCCTATACCTTTCATTAATGAGGTTATGGAAATAGTTATAGGTCTTGAATTATATTCCTTCATAGATGGATTCAGTGGCTATCATAAAAATTCCATCACAAATTAGGATCAAGAAAAAATAATATTTTCAACTAAATGGGGTTGTTTTATATAAGGTAATTCGATTTGGTCTACAGAATGCTATAGTTGTATTTTCTAGAGCTTTTTTGACTGCTTTCAAGGACTTTATTCATGATTCACAAGAAGTTTATTTATATTATTGGGAAATATTTTATTTTTTAAAATACCACTTGTAAAAAATATGGATAATTTTATAATTCTAAAAAACCCTATGAATTGCATAAAATTAAAAAAAATGCTTGTTTTCACATCATTCAATTTTTGTTGGGCCATCTAGTCTATAATGAAATAATTTCTATTGATCAAGAAAAAATCATTGTCATAGTGGGTATACCACCTCCAAATAGTTATATGGAAATTTGATATTTTTTGTGTCATATAGGGTACTACATAAATTTTATCAAAGGATACACAACTATCTCCATGTCCTTGGATAAATTACTATATAAGGATACAAGGTTCAAATAGACACAAGAGTACCAATAAACATTTGTTTATCTAAATCAAAGGTTAATTATAGTTCCAATATTGGTATTTCCAAACTATACCAAGCCATTTCATGTTGACATAGATGCTTCAGGTAATGTGGTGAGAGTTGTGTTAACTTAGTTAGGAGGTGGTGGACTAGGCCATCCTATCCATTTCATAATAAAAAAATTGTTAACTATAGAAAAAAATTATACTACAACTAAAGATAAAGGGATAGTAATGGTGTTTTTACTATATAAGTTTAGTCATCATATTATGGAAACACCCTTAATTTATTTATTGATCTTAGGCCTTGTAATATTTTTTTAACAAAACTATGTTGGGTAATAGGATATCTATATGGTTAATTTTATTCAAGGAATTTTCGTTCAAGATTAATGTTAGAGTTGGATGAGATAATGTGATACTTGACCATTTGATTAGGAAAAAAATAAAGAGTAACCTAAAGAGTTGTAATATGAATTACTAGATGTACATAACTTCAAAATATTTATGATTCCTTAGAACATGGAGGATAGAGCTACTATGTTAAGTGAGACAACAAATTAAAAATTACACATGTTATCCCCTATACCATCATAAATGGATATTTGTATAAAATGGGCAAAGATGAGGTGTTACATAGCATGGATTTAGAACATGAGAAACATCAACTTATTAAAGAAGCACATCAACGCATCACAAGAAGGAATTTCATAAGTAAATATACTGTAAGGAATATCCTACAAAGTGGTATATGGTGGCCTACTCTATTATAATATGTACATTAGGTCACAAAACACTATGATATTTTCCAAATCATGGATAATCCTAATTATAGAGATGAGATACCTTTCAACCCAATGTTAGCCAAATGGCCTTTTGCACAGTGGTGTATTGATTTTGTGGGGCCTATCAATCCACTAAGAATGTGAATTCATGCAAGGTATATCATCACTATATGAATTAATTTACAAAATGGGTGGAATCTATATTGTGATACCAAGTTTTAGAACCAAGGATTCAGCCAAGTTTTTATACAAAAACATCATTACAAGGTTTGATTTTCTAGTTAAATTAGTCATTGATAGGGGTACACACTTCCTAAACAATACAATCAAGAATATTCCTATGATTCTCTAAGAATACAAAACAAACTACAAATGTGTAACAAGATTTAACCTATTTCAGTTGGTTTATGGATTTGAGGTAGTAATGGCCATGGAAAATATAATTCCTAGTATGTGCATATGTATGATAATAAGACTTGGGGATCTAGATTATTTTCCCATGTAGTTTATGGATTTAACCAAAATGGAAGAATATAGGCAAAAATCACAATAGATACATGAAATTAACAATCCAAATCAAAAAGTGTGGCTTGATCACAATCTGTGACATAAGGAATTATATATATAATAAGCAATGTTACTATATGAAAGTATATATAAATCATTTATAATAAAGTTATGCATTAGATGGAAGGGACTTTATATCATTCATGGTGTTTCATAGTAGGAAAAAATTATTTTAAAATATTTTCAAGGAACCATTTTACGATGGCATTTAAATGAATGTAGGCTTAAGCCTTACCATCAATAATCTCTATCAATTTTCACAAAAAATTGAGGGTACTAAGTAGAACCATGTAGTTTAGGTTTTTTGTTTAATTTTTTGTTTTCTATTTTACTTTTAGGTTTGTGTGTGTTTGTGCAATGTGATTTATATATCATAAAAAATCATAACCAATTTTGTAAGTCAATGTCATAGAGTGTGATCTATAAATAATTTTATCTTAAAGGAAAAATAAATTGTAATAGGTACACATGGATAATAAATTAAGTCTGCAAATAAGGCACTAACAATCTACGTATAGAGAAAGGATGATCAATGGTCATTCAAAAATATTAATGGTGATGCATATGAAAGATTGAATCTTTACCAAAGTAGATCATATATTAGAATGCTAGAATGCATAATAAAGGAAATAAATATATGAGAATATGCCATATCACATCAATATCTATCATTGGATGGATCAATGTTTTAAAATCCATAATGGTAACCATCACATAACCAATAATGACTTGACATTAATAATGGAATTAAGAACAAAAAGACATTACACACTATTGATAAAAAGGGAGTTCTAGGGTTTGTGCATAATTCATCTAATTTTTCATAAATTTATTATCAACACCAATACAACTAAGGAAAATTTTCAATTCTATCTACACCAAAAAACATAGATCATGCACAACTATTAATCTCACTATGAACATGGTGAGATTAACAAGATTTATAGCTTAGGATAAATCTGTTTTACCTTATAAAACTAAGTTCCCACACATCCACTAGGACATAAAGGAGAAATATACTAGGGAAGGAAGGGGGATTCTTATCGACTAAGTGGAAAATAACTAGGTGCACATTATTTTTGAGTGCATTACCAAACGCTTTTGGTATACCATAAAAAGTGTTGAATAGGAAACCAAAGGCATTGTGGACATTGTATATCAGATGATATAGATACATTAGGATTTTAATTGGCCTAGTTTTTTAACCTTAAAGATTATTACAAACATTGAAAAGGTTATCATCAGAACACTATAGGTTTTTTAATATCAATTTTTGGTCTTGATTTTATATTTTACATAGTATAAGTCACCATAGGGCCCAATAAATCCAAATGAAGATTTTTGGATCATGACCACATTTTACAACATTTCTTGGACCAAGATAGGGTAGTTTTAAAATAAATTGGGTAGATTTAATGCATGTTGTATTTAGATACAAGTCATGATCATCTAAAACCCTAGAGTACCCAAGGATGTTTTATAGTACCTAGGGTAACATGCATTAGTTATAAAACTACATAATGGTATTTAGATCAAAGTTCATGAATTACCCAAAGAAACATCAAATTAACTACCATTTTTAATCACCATGTTAGATTCCTAGTTAGAAGTTATATGGTAGAAATACCTAGTTTCTAGGTCACTACAACCTATATAATGCATACCTCTAGATAGACAAAAACCTTTGCCTATGCAGGCACTAGATCAAGCATAGGCACCACTATAAGTATAAGTGGTTATGATGTAGGAAAATAAGGGTCAATAGAAGGCACCAAGAGTAAGAGATTCACCACCACCACTAAAGAAAAGAATACAAAATAAAAAATCTTGGTTGGACAACAATAATGTCCCATAAATCATTATAGAGTGAAATCTTGTATATTTGGGCATATAAGAATAAGAAATATTATATTCAATTCTTGAATATATAGGAATGAGGTCTAGGATCAGGAAGAAGAGAAATAATTATTTTTTTAATAAATAATTACATAGATTTTAGGTTTAGAATCAAGTTCAACCAAACATGTGGGCTTATATTACCCAACCTCCTATTTTGATCATAGTGAACACTATGGGGTAAGAAGTAGCATACCAAAATTTCAAAGTGGATATATTTTAGATGCATCTAGCTTTAATATCTCCCACTACACATGAAACTCTCTATCCATTATAGTAAAGTCTATCGATAGATTTAGTGTATAGGCCAAAGGCCCATGTTGAGGCCAGAGTCTCTTGAAAAATCAAAGATATAATGGTGTCCTTTATATATCTAGTAGATGGGGTTAAAACTTAGTAATCCTAATGACCCCAATAACATAATCAAAAGGTGACCCAAACTGAGAAGAGATAAAATAATACTCTCACTCCTCTTCCATATTATAATAAGAAAGTTTCCACATGTAAAGGTACTATTTTTGAGTCATCTTATTCTAAAGATTCATAATCAATCATAGTGCTTGATTATTAAACTCCCATGGAGGAGCTTGAAGTGATTATCTCACCTTAGTCTAAGTTTCTAGCCAAACAACTTAATGCCATAATGTAATAATAAGCTACTAAGGATCAAGAGGATCAATAAAAGGCACAATAGGTGGATAATAATAAGGTTAAAAAGGTATAAAATAATAATAATAGGTAAATAAAAAGGATATCAAGGATTAATAATGATGGAACCAACAAGTGTAAGAAGAGAAATGTAATAAAAAGGATAAGGAAGCTAAGGAAAAAATAAAATAGCCAAAGAAGTGGAGGTGAATAAGAAAGAAAAGGAAGAAGTAGTGAGGAATCTCAAAGAAAAAGGGAACCAATAAGGATAGGTAACATAAAAAAATAATGATGAAGAAGAGGTAGTCACAAAGTTTTAACATGAGTAAAAGGCTAAAGAAGCATTGTACACTCAAGAGGAGCAAGCTAAGAGGCAAGATGAAGAGTAGGATGCCAAAGCCAAGTATAATTCAAAAGATAAAGCTAAGGTTAAGGTAGAAGATAAATCCAAGGTTGAGGTTAAATCTCAAGCTAAGGTTGAAGTGAATGCCAAAAGTAAGTTTTATTAGGAAGTAAAATCCAAGGCATAAGTAGAGCACATAACATAACTAGAAGTTAAAACCAAGCAGGTAACAGAGACAACCAAGATTATGGGAATAACCAAGACCTAATATCTATTGCCCACATATCAAGGATCATGATATAATCAAGGAGATGAATAGGAGGAGGTATATCAACTTAGGCCTTAAATATTTAGCCAATGCTTATGGAATGTCCCTGCATCATCCAACCATCACACAAAATTTTCTTTTCTCATTACGTAGATCAATAAAGAACATATGATGGCTATGAATTACACTATGGATCTATTTATAATAGTGTATGAATCATCACTATATGTTTTCTAATTTTTTATCACTAATCAAATTGAAGGTGTAACTACTTTTTAAGAATCAATAGTGCAGAAGGCTTCAGCCTTAGATAATGAAGTCTTGTAGCTTTATGAGGACAACATCAATCTACACATCCATTTTTCCAAATAAAACTAATTTATTGATAATAATTACCCTAATTTAGCCACCCAAGTCCTGGGTGACTAAATGATGTTTGAAGAGAAGCAATTCTCAGATCTCTTATCATAGCTAACAAAGTATTGGCTTGATGTGCACAAGCTAAAATCACTTCATACTCAAGGGAAGAACATCAAAGTAGAGATGAAGTTAATTTTTTATCTCTTGGAAGAATATTAAAAAGTCTTGGATATGACTATGGTCTAATTCAAGAAAATCATAAAAGGCATGCTTAATTGGAATCAACAACTCATAAATTCATCATCTAAGGTGAAACTAGAGTTTAATAAGGTAGACAAATCCAAAGCTATGATGGAGTATCATTCAATTACCTTTGCATAAATGGAAAATGCACTCAAGAAGTTTAAAGAATCATGTGCTAGTTTCATGCAAAAGTTATAGACATGGTAAAATAAGATTCTATCCATCACATTTACTGGCATTCAAATGCAAAGTCATGCATATCAACTTGAGGAGCTCTCCCAATATATCCAAATAAAAGTGTCAAACACTATGGTACTTATCACCATCAAAAAATATGAATATCATCATAATCTAATGATGTCCCAAGTCCCATTGCACACATTTATCATTATGGTGTATGAAGTCTCATTGTTGAGAAAATGTTCAAACATGATTTATTACATCTAGATAGCTCCATCACAAAAATTATTGAATATCCAAAATTTATTCCTCCTTAACAACTATAATAGGTTCTTCATTAATGGCAAATATACATAACTTATCAAAAAAAAATCCAAAAATAGTAACTATTTTAACCACCAAATTTCATAGCATTGATTTATTTTTTTGTAGCTTAAATAAAACCAACATCTTAACAACCTCCTATACAGTCAACATAGAGCATGCCACCACCTTTTTAGTAGGTAGTGTGTGTATTTTTTAAAAAAAAATTATGTTTTTTTATGAATTCCAATAGGACCACCTTAAGCATTAAGATCAGGGCTAGGTTTGTTAAAAACATGTAAAGGGTATCCACCTAGTTAGTCTAGTCTATTAAAAACCTACAAGGGTAGTAGACTAGTATGATAATTAGTTAAAAATAGGAAAGGGTGTCTAAGTAGTACGTAAAGGATGAAAAATGGTAAATGAAACCTTGAGTGATCATCACAACTTTTGTTTCTAGTTTTGTTCCTTGACATATTAAAAACTTTTAGCTTTAACTCAGGGCACCTTTTCTATGACTTTATATTGAGATGAGATAATAATTTAAGTCCAAAAAAGTGTTGGGAGGAGAACATGGATACAAAATCATAGAGTGTAATTTGTGTACATGTGTGTGACTCATAATATTTTTTGTTTTGTATCTATTTTTGTATGTATTTATTTCTTGAAAGCATAGAAATAGCCTATAGAATGTGAAGAGTCTTGCCTTTGAATGTAGTGAAAGGTTGGAATATGAAGTGACAATGTTTTTTAATAACTTTTTATATAACACTCATTTGTATTGATAAATGGTTTTGATGAGATAGATATTAATGTATAGTTATAAAAATGTTTTCCCTATATGTATTTTATGATTTTTTATCCATAGTGAATGATTTGATTTTTTAATTTGTTAGTAATGTAGATTCTATCAAATTTTTTGTAACTAAGGAATTTTCATTATATGCATCTCTATATATATTTTAGTTAATAAATTGATAAGTTAAATCTAAATTTTAGGTTTTTGTATATTTTTTTCACTTATCACATAACTATATCTATATTCACATGTTTAAATGGGTTTTCTAGGAACCTCTGATAAAAAGAAAACAAACTACATTAGCCATGGCACTGAATGTTATAATACAGTTAAAAATAGTGAAAACAATCATAACTCTTATATCATGGATAATAATATAGATAAAATCTCTCAAATTTCCCAAAGATACAAAAATTACCCTACATTATATGATTTTTGTTGTGATACATATTCCCATAAAATATAATAATAATGATAATGAGTATGATGGTCTTGATGTTAATATTTAATCCAATATTAATATATCTTACATGTTGGGGCATATTTTGATTCACATATTTTTATTACTTCACATTTTGGGCCATATTATGATACCTTCCCATTTCTTAGTTTGAATTTTTGAAATATTTTGATACACATATTTATGTTAATGCACACTTTCCTCTCCTTAACATCACTAACTCACAATGATTTAATTATCAACAACCTTTCACACATTAAAGCAAAAATAAATTCTAATAAATATTGTAAGACATATCCTCAATTTTTATAAATGTACATTGTTAAAAATACATTATTTGTTCTTGCACTTAGCTGGATATTTAATTCAAATTTTATGTTAACAATATTTTTATATTTCTTCTAACACTTTTTGTTGTATTTTCTCTTAATCTATCTACACCTCAAAGTTTTATTATCATCTATATTACCATTTCCTATTAAATCCCTCATCCTTATCCTACCCTTATATTTATTACCTCTTATTCTTATGTGTCTTGTCTTTTAATTTTGTGAGTTGCATGGTGAGACCCTATGGAATATAACTAAGTCCTCATAAAGAAAACACATCCTTTACCCTCTTCACCTTTAAGCTATATTTTAATACATTATTATATTTACTTCTATGTTTTTAAAACTTATTGTGCTTATAAACACCATTTACCTTACTTATATTGATGCCTTCTAGATTTTAAATTTTTGAGTTGCATGGTAAGACCTTGGGGAATACAAAAATTCCCTCCTCATAAGTGCCCATCCTTTATTAACTTTGTTTTTTTCTCTTCCTATAAAATTTAGTTAGGTGTCTCTTTATAAATATAAGAAAATGGTTTAAAAAATTATCACTTAGAGTCAATAAGATTCTCTTGTGAAATAACTATTGCAGTCTATCTTTATGTTTCTCTTCCACATTTTACCCTATCTTATGATCAATTATCAAACTTATCTATCATTATTTCATCTCCATTTATAATTTTTTTCAATTAGGGAAACCCCATAATTCTATTACCATATTTTAATTCCCCATTTTACAAGTCATTTTTGGCACACTAAGGTTGGTTTCAGTATTTCACACTTTTCATGTTGATGCAATTTTTATGCACACTAGATTGTAATGAGGTAGACTCTAATGTTTTATGATCTCAATGGAGGTGAACTCCACTCTAGGGCATGAGTTTTGGGTATGCAGTCTTAATAACCAGGTGATGGAATAACAAGCAGGACATGCATGTTGTTACCAAAGATTATGAACAAAGGGGTGGTCTTTAAAATAAAGTAAAATCTAGATGAGTTGGTGGTTAGATGGTTGCTAATATAGATTGGGTAGGTCTCAAAAAAAACTCAAAAAGGAAGGAAGGGTAGATTAGGAAATAGATACTCTTATGTCTTTAGGAATCACCTCTCATGTTGGTTTCTAAGTGGACAAGCACTTTCATAACCAATATATGTTGCTAGTAGCTATTACACACATAGAGTAAAACATGATCAAGCATTCTAGGATAATTTTGATATAGAAAACTCAAAGGCCTCAATCAAAGGTTTATACTTTAAGAGCACTTGTTGCACACTCTTAGTTAGTATATTATGACTTAGATTAGTGAGGTATCTAAGATAGATATTACACATACATATAAAAATATATCAATGAAAACACTTCCACACACTCAAAAATATGAATAAACCAACTTACTTGCCAATGATCAATGTAATATTCTAATTACTCCATAGATATTACACATCTAAAACTAGTAATTAATCATGACAACAAATAATTATATGTATATTTTACACACTAAGAATTATTGAATCAAAAAACCAAAAGAATATAATCTTAATTACATAAATATTGGAAATAAAATACACAAACACATTCGCTGATAATCAAAATTGATTATGCTCTGATATATTGAAATTTTTGACCCTTTATAATTGTGGGTTACATATGTTTTTATACACTTGGTGAGGGGTCACCTCATCTTCCAAGTACATGAAAAATTTGGTTACATGGCATAGTTATAACTTCAGTTCTAACTATGTTACAAGACCGTATAGAGTTTTCTTACATTTGTTAATAGTTCAAGTCAGCCTTTACAATATCATGCAACGTGTGTATGTTTACAAAATAAATAGGAAAATTTTACAATAAGTTTGAATCATAATAAAACTATAAATACAAAATTTACACCACTATTTGTATGTACATGTAAAAAATGGCCCTTAAGTTTGAGTAGATGTTTACATAGATGCATTGAATTTAGTGGGAGTAGTGACTATAGACAATGGTGTTGAACTAGATGTGCAAATTCAGTTTGCTTCTTCGCTTATAACTCAAGAAAATATTTGTGTGATACATCATGCTAATATCATATAATATCTAGGTTTAATATTGAGGGTTTATGTACCCTACTAACTTTCTCTAATAGAATTGTATGTTCTTTATTTGTATTCTAAAAGTTGATTCTAAAAATTTCAACTTCAGTTACCTTTTTCATTGCAAAATTTATTTTTGATTCAATATCTTCTAGTGGCATCCATTGTAAATTCTACTTGAAATTATTAAAATATTCTTAAATAAGCTTATTAAAGTTAATTGTATTTATTATCTTACCTATAACATCCTTTATTTTGAAATTTTCAAATCATTCAAAATCTATAAGATGAGTGCTTCATGCTCTTGGTATTTGGGCATCAATCCCCCAACTGTGGTCACCCAATCCCTAGCTTATTGTGTTCTAATGACCACTAGGTTGAGGGTATTATATGCCTTTAAATGTGTCATTAGATCTAAATGGATAAAAGCCTTATTAATTTTATACAAGATCAATAACTTCAATTTATTTTCATCTCCTTTCAAAGAATTAAATAATTGGTGTATTTGAGCTATGTGAGGGGCTAATTTGGCCCTCATTACTTTTAGTACCTCTAAATAATTATAAAATTTTGAGGTATCCTCTTTTACTTTGACCTCAATCCCTACTAGAATGTGAATTGTCTGTTATTTTTCCTTTATTTGCTCTAGTTCTACTTCCATCTCCTACCTTACTAGTTTTATCCCTTCATGTAGTGATACCATGGAAATTTTGTGAGAATTAAATAGGAACCTAAAATATTCATGATTTCCCTAATTGTATGTTTTACCTTTTTGACAAGGCATAGTCCTCTTGCCTTTTTTCAAGAACCATTTCCCTGCTAGTTTTATCCTTTTAACTTTATCTTTCTCACCCTTTGAATTCTTCCAGAGGGCTTATCAAACAAGGTTGTTATTGATGGGATATCTTTAATATTTAAATTGGGTAGTTGGGAAGCCTTAATTTTTATGTCAATTACCCATTAAGGAATCACTAGCTGTTTAGGGTCTATTTATTTCACATCTTTAGCCACAACCTCCTCCTCAAGATTTGTTGCTAACTATTGCTTTTTATCTACCTTGAGGATTGTATTAGGAAAGGGTGGCCAAATGATCTTGGACCAATCCACACCTCCATATTTGGGGATTGGATGGACCATAATGACTTATTTCACCCTCTTTCCCTTGGCTAAGGTTATAATAGTGGTATCTTGGGATGAACCGAGGGATGACATTGGAAAAGTGATTTGTGTAGATGAAACATGAAGTTGGGAAGTGGCTAGAGTTGTTTGAATTTTCTTGGTGGCCCTTTTATTCTTCATGGTCTTGACTATGGTAGTGTAGTAATATAAAATGTGAAAATTGGTAACTTGATTTTTGCTTATAACACCCAACCCATAGTTATTTCTTGCTTGATCTCATGACCCTTCTAGGCACCTTTTCATTGATTCCCAATAATTCATAGATCTTCAAAACCTCATTCTAGATGACCCAAGATCCTTTTTACATTAAAAATCCATCACCCTATGTCTTGTACCCTTAGGATAATAACACCTAACTCAAAATATAGCACTAGGCCCTAGGGTTTTCATTTTTTATGCTTTTGTCCAAGTGCATTTTTACCTCCAATGATGAGTTTCTTTTAGTTCCTATCCTCCTTGTCATCATAACATGAATACATTTAACCCATGACCAATAGATACCTATAAAATCCCATTTAAAGTTCATTTAGAAGGGGTTGGAAAATATCACAAAGCAAACAAGAATACAAGCAAGACTACGTAGCATATTTCAATATTCTCTACATATAACAATCCAATACAACCACAAGCTTATTCAAATCCTTACGCCAATACTTAACCACATCAAACACACATAATTTTATCATTTTTCATCTTCATACACTCTATTTCACAAAACACATCAAGTGGGAGAACTACATATGGTTTGATCCCTCTTTGAAGTATTGGTATGTAGGTAGTGTGCCCACACAAGGGGTGTGGATACACATTCAATACATGCTACACACACTAAATTCCCATATTTCTCAAAATTTTGCCAAATCATAATGGATTAAATGGGTTTGAAGACTAAATCATCTCTATAATGAGTTTCATAGACATTTAGCATCTAAAATTTCATAGGTAAACTCACAAAGAGACATCAAACAAAACCTAGAAAGCTCAGGACTTGAGGACAACAATAGAAGAAGAGGACTATAGTGCCAGAATATAGGGCATCCTATTTTGGCACTCCTATCCTTTCATAAAATGAAGTCTAGATCTCGATTTGTGACACTGTCTCAATCCTACATAGTAAATTCTAGACCCTATCTCAACCATCTCAGTCTGTTTCCAACTAAGTCTTATTTTCTCCACATTTATTAATATTTTTAGAAAGGTTCAAATTAAAATTAAATTATACAAATTAGTAGCTTAATTATTTCATATTTATTTACTAATTTTATTACTCTAGACACTTAACTAAATTAGGAATAATACACCAATATTCCTAAAATTGATAAATCATTTGGTGAACTCGACTTACTTCATTTGCACATAAAAACCTTAGAAACCCTAGAGTAAATTTCCTACTTATTTTTTATATATTTTTTTAATTTTTAACCTACATAATAAAATAATAAATTAGCATTAAAATTTAAAATTTAAAATTTCTTGGTAATTTTAAAATAATTATCTTTTAAACCTTAGTTGCCTATATTAGGTCCCAGTATTTTCCCAATATTTTTACTATATTTTTATGATTTTTTACTTATATATTTAAATCAAAAATTTGCATCAAATTTTAAAATTCCTTAGTAATTTTAAAAAACAATTTCTTTCCAAACCTTAGTTGCATGTACCAGCTCCTATTTACTTCTTGAGGTATCACCTTACATCTAAAATAAGATTTAAAAGATGGATCTCACTTATTTTCAAATATTTATTGCATTTTTAGCAAATAATAATGAGACCATACTTGGTTCTATCATGTAAATGAATGATGAAGTTTACCATATGATAATACAAAGCTTCAATCCTTGCTTTTCGTGCCTACTTTTTAGAATATGAGATGATATTAATAAATTCATTGTTAAACATAATAAGATACCTCTCCTTAAAAGCAAAGTTTACTTGTATTTAATGCAAGGTTTCATCTCTTGATTTTTATCTCTCATATGGAAATTTTTTCAAGTTTATCATGCTAAACACATTAGAAATGTCATAACACATGCCAAAGTTTCATATTCATTCATGCACAAATTCATGCTTTCTATCCCTTGCTTCTATCTCTCATATGGATATTTTGTGAAGTTTATCATGCTAAACACATTAGAAATGTCATTTCACATGCCAAAGTTTCTTATGTATTCATGCACAAATTCATGATTTATATTCCTTGATTTCTATCTCTCATGTGGAATGCTCTTTATAAAAATATTTATATAAAACTTATAACTCTAATTACATGCATTTCATCCCACATACATGATTTATACCTAGATACACATAACTCTTTTGCTACTTATATGTTCAAATTACAACAATATAAACAAAATAGAATCAAATCTCCGATGCATCGTTAAAATGATCAATCTCATGTTTTTAACTCTACTTTGTCATATCAAACAATGTCTAAATGATAAATCTCTTATTCTTACGTCTCTTATTGTAAATAAGAATAATTCATGCACTCCATTCAAGGATAACATATATGCACATAGTATTCCAATTGCACATGACAATTTATTGCATAATAGGAAAAAATATCCTTCTCCTCCTCTACCCCAAGAGGGTGATAGCTAATTTCCATCTAACTAGGTCCATGCTATCACCCCTCCAAAAGGTGAGGCAACCTATACTATTGTTTCTAATGCATACATTTAGCATATAGCTTCTTCAATTCCTCTTTAACATATGTGCTTACATGTTTAATCATAAACAACTACGGTTTGCACTTGTGAGACTCTAAGGGATAAAATCACTAGTATGAGCAATTTAATTTTAGATTTACAAATGTAGAATCATATATTACATGACAAGATCAAAACATTTGAAAGTCATATTATAATACAAAAGCCTCAAAGGCATCCTAGTGTGAATCATGTATATGCACCTTCACCTAGTCAATTGGTTACAAACAATGTTACATATAAAAAAAAGAAATCATAACAAAGTAACCCTACAACTAATGAATAAAAAAGCATTAAATTATCACATAAGAGTTAAAGTGAGATACTAATGGAAATGATTAAATCTAAGTTTATAAAACTACCTCCTTTACATCCAATGAGAAGATCTAGATATTATTGTGCATATCATAGAATGAATGGGCATCACATAGATTCATGTTTGGCATTGAAACAACCTACACAACAAATAATTTATAATAGGGAACCTATATAAGTTAAATAAATAAACCAATCCATAGTGACACTGGAACACATTCACAAAGGGTCAAATTTGAAAACAATAAAAAAGTAGTTACCAAAGCACAACTCAAAAGAAAAAAAATATCAAAAAGCAAAATCCATGAAAGAAATAGTACCAAAAACATAGATAAAGCATGAAAAAGATGAAAATCCATCTCTCAAAAATGAGGATAAACTTTCAAAGTAGTATGGATTTGGTCAAAAATATCTACAAACATTTGATTATCAGGGTTAAGGGTTGGGAAAGCATGCTCAAGACATTATTATTCATATTCTAGTAGTTGATAATGTTTTTCACCAAGGTTTGGGATTTATTTAACATCCAAATGAAAATCATTCATAAACACAATTTATCAAAAAAATATCTAGATATAATAAAAGTCAACACTAACATTCCATTGGTTCAAAATTAGAATGATAATGATGAGTAGAAAAATATAGGTTATTATGATTTCCAAGATACAAATAATGAATCTGAATATTTAGAGTCATATTCATATCCATTCACTCATGATTCCTAATCATGCATGATTCCTTTATTTTATACATGACACCATGATAGGGAGTCTCCCATGAGACTCATCAGTTAGTATAATCTCTTCTCAGCCTTAAACAAAAAAATTCAAAATTACTTGTATATAGCTTCTTTTTAATTCCTTGTACATAATTTCCTCATGATTTCTTGTACATTCAAATATTCCAAAATCCAAAAACATTCAAATAACTCAAAATACTAAAAACATTTCAATTATATGCATCATCCATGCTTTACATTTCTACTACTATGCTAGACTTACATTTTGTTTTTTTGTGCTATTGTTTGTTGATTTATATACATTACCATGATTTACTTGATCTTCTTTAAGTGTGTACACTAACTTTTAGATCCTTGATTACTTCACTCTACCCATTGAGGGGGCATCCTAATTCTACATTAGAGACATAAATTGATATATCTACCCACTATTGGCACCTTCTACATGGCTACACCATCTAGGTTATGTCATTCCTACACCATACACTCTAGTTATCATGTTGATGTACATTACTTACTAGATTACATAGATTAATCTATTGGCATTTCACTAGTATATAACACTTGTGTATTTATTAGCATATACCTATTCTTGTACTACATGTCTTGCATACTTTTAATTCTTTCTTTGATTAGTTAGATGTGATTATATTTCTAGTATTTACATGCTTTCATTTCTTGCTTTGAATAACTAGATGTGATTGAATTTATTAGTTCTTGTTTGTCTCTTGTATGTGCTTTAGGGCATTTTCTAATGTCTTCTTCTTCTATTCTTGTGTGTGCCTTAGGACATTTGCCAATGTCATTTGCTTTTACTCTTCTATGTGCCTATGGCCCTTGTGCCAACCTTGCTTGTTTCTAATTATATGTGTATGTGGAATTTAAAAATGCCTTGTATGCTTATTTTCCCATTTGAGTGACATGTTCCCATGTTTATTGTTTTCTTGGACCCTTCGCCACTCTTGTATACTTCTTGCTTCTTGCCTTGAATGCTTATCACTTGATTTCTTTTCAATTATTTGCAATGCCATGATCCACATCATGCATTATATTACTTTCTTGGATGCCATGATGGACATCATGTTACATCCCTCCATGAAAACTAACAACTACTAACTAATAACTATCTATACTTTGAGTTCTAATTCAATACATTGCACATGATATTACATTGTTATATCTATCTAGGCATACCCATATTGATCTAAAAATCTCTCACTATAAAACATGTTATATATTGAAATTTCTTGTCAATTATCATTGCTATATCATGTATCTTTGTAGTATAACACACTTGCAGGGCTTTTTATTTTGAGGGTAGTCATTTTAAGGTATTCATTCCTACCCTTATAAGATGGGGAAATAAATAGGTTTTTTTCCATAGAGATCAAAGCTCCTACCAATAAAAAATTTGGCATTCAGAACACCTAGAATAACAACCAAACTTCAAAATAGGTAGAACATACCAAGAAAATAGTGAAAATTCTAGAAAAATCACTATAATCAGCACAAGATAATAGCACCAAGATTTGACTATAGCCTTGGATAACATGGTGCCAATTTTCAACACTCCTATCCAAACAACAACAAAAATAGGTTTCAAAAAATAGGTAGAAAAGTAGGTTCAATTATAGTTTTTCACCTTTAGACTAGTTTAGATACAATAGTTTTAGTAAATTTTTTTCTCAGAGAATCTAGATATAGGGGGCATCATGTGTAGCATGATGGATCTCACTTCTAGTTTTAGATAGGGCAGCTGGTATAACTTCTAGATTAGAATCCATGTTACAAACACCAATGATTGGGGGTAATGTGCATGACACATTTTTCTTCTTTTCTTTCTAATTTTAGCATATTACCTAGGCATTATCAATAGTTATGTGCTTTATTCCATTTGTAGGTGGTTGAAATCATTTTGGAGTGGCTTTCATAAAAGCCTAACTTATACATTTGAGAGTGGATTTCATATAATTCTAGTGCACCAATTTTATAGTGGATTTCATACAAGCCTAATCTCCATATTTTAGAGTGGCGTAGTTTCCAGCATATATCTGGCTATCCACACCAACATTGTTAGATTAAAAATCATTCATGGGCTTTAAAGGCCATCTCATATGACACACATTTCATACCAATTTTAGTTCATAGTTTCACTTCATGGAGTAATGATAGAGCCAAAGGATGAGCTAGCCATTTTATTATTGAGCCACCTACTTAGAGGGATTGGACACATAATCCAAACATCAATCAACATATGCATGATCACATAGCTTCACTTAGTGGGTGATGATGGAGCCAAGGGACAAAAATTTGCATTTTTTATCCACTCACGAGGAATTGAGCACGTAGCTCCATTTATAATATTACTCTTGTTATAACACATACCTAGCATTAATCAACATCATCTAGCATCACTCAACATCACAATAGGTTTGTATTGGTTTGCATACCTATTGAGGTGTATTCATTCCTTTCTCTTCCTCTCTCTTACCGAGATTTGTACATTCTTATTTTAGATATAGTATATATAGTAATAATTGATCTACTCTTTATTTTATTTTGTAGATTTACACTTCATAGCGTGATCTCTTTATGCACACCCAACATCACACAACTTCATGAGCTTCACCTTTACAGGTAAGTTTAGGTACACTTTTTATTTTTCCTTTATCCTAGTATTTATTTTTTCTACATCACTAGAATAAAGGGGGGAAACGTAGTCATATAAAATGTGAAAATTGGAAACTTGAGTTTGGCTTATGACACCTAATCCATAGGTCCCTCTTGTTTGCTCTCATGACCCTTCTAGGCACCTTTTCACTAATTTTTAGTCATCCATAGATCTTTAAAACCTCATTCTAGCTGACCCAAGCTCCATTTTCCATGACAAATCCATTCCTTTAAGTCTTATACCCTTAGGATAATAGCACCCAGCTTGGACTATAGTGTTAGACCCTAGGGTGTCTATTTTTAGTGCTCTTATCCAAGTGTATTTTTACCTCTAATGGTCAGTTTCTTTCAGTTTCTATCCTCCTTGTCAACCTAACATAGATAAATTAAACCCATGACTAATATATCCCTATAAAATCCCACTCAAAGTTCATTTATAAGGAGTTATAAATATCACAAAGCAAGCAAGAATACAAGAAAGACTACTCAGGCATATTTTCCTATTTTATATATAGCCATATAATACAACCACAATATTATTCAAATCCTTAAACTAGTCCCCATCCACCTCAATAACACCTAATTTTAGTATTTTACATCTTCATTCTAACTATTTCATAAAACACATCAAGTGGGAGAACTACATATGGCTTGATCCTTCTTCGAAGTATTGGTATGTAGGCAACGTGTCCACACAAAGGGTGTAGATACATGTTTATTGAATATTACACAAATCAACCCCCCTCTCTCAAATTTTTTTCAAATCATAATAGATTCTAGGGTTTGAATACTAAATTAGCTCTATAAGGAGTTCTGTAGGCATCTATCATCTAAAATTTTATAGGTAGGCTCACATAGAGATAGAGAACAAAACCCAAAAATCTTAGGCCTTGAGGATAATAGTGGTAGAGAGGAATCTAGTGTTAGACCCTAGGATGTCCTATTTAAATGCTCTTATCCTTTCATGAAATGAAGGCCAGATCTTGATTTGTGATATTGTCTCATTTTTATATAATAAATTATAGACCCTGTCTCAGTCATCTAAGTCTATTTCTAGCTAAGTCTTATTTTCTCCACATTTATTAATATTTTTAAAAAGGTTCAAGTTAAAATTAAATTATACAAATTAGTAGCTTAATTATTACATATTTATTTACTAATTTTATTACTCCAAACTCTTAAATAAATTAGGAATAATACACTAATATTGCTAAAATTATTAAATTAGGTAGTCCTAGAGGGAATACTAGGAGTAAATGGAATAATGTATGTGGGTGGTATTATGGGGGAAGATGAAGAAATGGTGGTAGCATAATCCTTCTCTACCTTGGGGGTGAGTAGAGGTATGTTTAAAAGAGAAGAAGAGGACAATGAAACATTAAAGGTGGAGGTGGAAAATTCTACCTTAGGAGTATTCAAAATAGAGGAAATTAGAAATGAACCAAAAATAGGAATAAATGAAGAAACTAGGGAGGTATGGTTTGAAGGTTGAGCCTTATTACATATCAAATCATCTATGGTTGGTTCCTTCCATTTATCATCTTTAAGGATTAATGCCTAGGCTCTTTATAGCTCTTCTTCTTCATCAAGTTCTTGATCTTCTTCCTTCTATTGTTGAGGAACTGAGGGTAGACTCTATGGTATATCCACTCTTAGACCACTTGTAATGGGAGACCTTGGTTTTTACCTATAATAAATGGTGGTCTTTGCCTCCAAGGAGGATCCTTATTGAATTGAGGGTAAAATCTTGCTTTGTAGCTACCCCTAATATTATATATTATTGTAATTTGAGGGTAACTATAGGCATTTGTAATGTTATAGTTGGATGCTCTATATCTTCTTAATCAGAGGAATCTAGGTCAATTGGATCCTTTAGAGCTCCCCTAACATTAGGGTTAGTTAACCTAGGATCTTTATTAACAACTTTTAACATAAAAGTAAGTTCCTATGAAGGCTCCCCTTATACCTTTGTCTACTTTGGGGGATGGTTAATACAAAAATACTAAGTTGTCCATGTTGCAATAATTGGTTGTCTAGTATGCATTTCGTTCACTAAAATTGAAGGATATTTCTAAATTATCCTTAAATCATCTTATTTTAGGAATATAAATTATATCCTTTCTAGGACCTGGTCATCATATTTTGCATTAAAAAATATAAATTCATGGTTTTAAGGTACATATTGGTGTGGGATACCAAAACCCTAAATATGCCTTTGTATATGACCATGGGGATCCTAGTCTTTGTATGCCATAATGGTCAAGTGGTATCTCTTTATCTTATTGCCTACCTCTCCAAAATGTTTCCTCTATGTGTAAAACATTCTACCAATGATCACGTGTGACCCATATAATGTGTTATTCTTATTTTTTATCAAGTCATCCTCGACACTCCACTAGAATTGATAAGTAATTTATTGCTCTGCTAGCTTATTTGTTACACATGTAGGGAGGCATAAGGGGTAGACCTTATGACTGATAATCATGATTACCATATAATTAAGATATAACCAATACTCACCACTTCTAGCTAGTGTTTTTGTTATGTTTTCTCCAATTTTAGGTAGTGGAGTCCCATGGATTACCTACCATACTTGAGGATATAAATTTTAAGAAATCTAGACCATGTTATTTATTTATGCATAAATATACATGAACTAATAATAGTCATAAATTCAATTCTTGACACAATCTATGGTCGAGATCCAAAGGTAACCAAGGAACTTATATACCATGCTCATTATGGGGTCTAGGAGATAAGACATCATATAGAAGTGACTAGTTGGAGTGGGAAACTTGATCTTGTGTAGGATTTATTCTCTTAGTTAGAAGCTAATAATTTAACCCAAGGAAAAATTTTCATCACTAGTTTTCATCAAATACAATAATGGTACCCAATCCAAATTAAGAAAATGGATTCTAGGCATGCCATACATCTTATTTAGTAATGTCATCCCAATATACATCCCCATTTTGAATTTTTTAAAGGGGGTGGGATTATTTACTTTATAGGTCATTATCTACCTAAGGAGAAGCCATGAGTTTAGTACCTTATCCATTAAATTTTTTTGGTTCCAGGAGATTAGCCTATGTTTGTCAAAAATTTCATCTTAAACTGGTAGTGATAGATGTGTTTGAAAGTCATCTCTAGTTGGCCTACCATGACTATCTAGTTGTCCATGTGGTGTAAAAATTCATCCTATGTATTTTTTCTAGTAAATAATAAATCTTGTATAAGGTTGATGTAGGGCATCACCTTGAGTTTAAACACCACTGAGTGCAGTGCTTGTCTATTAAGAGAGAGCAAGTCTATAATAGATTAATGTTCTATTGTGGATAGATTTCATTCTAGTGAAAATATGTTAGTAGAATCCATAACATCCCATAATTATAAGTAATTTCCATACCTATTGTTGAATATAGTTGCATCATATACTATGTTTGTGAATTTAGTTGAATCTTTGATATAAAATGGGGATGGTGGAGGTGATCCTCTGAAACACTTAGATGATGATTCCATTATAATTATGTGTAGTTCTAAAAGTTTGTTTATGTACTCTATGAAAAATTCCTCTCTTCTAGTTTATTATTTTTTTACAATGGATTCAAAGGTAGTTAGGGATTTCATTTGCAAGATTACAATCGAGTTTGAATTTCTTTGTGAATATTGAATACATCGATAGTTGCATGTCATGTATATAGTATTTACAATTAAATTATAGTTCATGTATTATAAATGTCAAAAATTCATATATATTTTTTTATTTCATAGTTAAAATATCATTAGTTTAGTTGGTGGTACCCTTAGCAAGTATTGGGAAGTATTTTTTCTATATTGGATAAGTCTAGTAGTCTTTTGGCAATCAAGAGTTGGGTTTTGTGTTGGGACAGGGTCAACAAAATATCCAAATAAAAAGTATTAACAAAAATCTTGAATACCAAAATCCATCAAAACAAATGTTCAAATAAAATGTCTAAATAAAAGATATACATAAAAATATTGAATCACATAAAAGATGATGATGACTGTTTCAGACAATTTATGTGATTAAAAATTCTAAACACAATCTCTGATAAAAAGTCTAAACAAAAAGTCTAATATGAAATGTCTGATACAAGACAAGTCATTTGGAATAATTTTTTGGATAAAATGTTTGATGAAAAAACTTGGAATAAAAATTCCAATACAAAATTCCCAAAGACCAAAATCCATCAGAACAAATGTTCAAATAAAATTGCCAAGCAAAATAGTTTGAATACCAAGTCTTGAAAAACTTTCATATTTAAAAAAAAATATCTAGAAAGGCATTATTAAGTTAGTCTAAAAATGTATAATATCAATGATTTATTCTTCCAAGTGTAAATACTAAGGATCAATTCAATAGAACTTTCAAAATTCATAGAAAAATGCTCAATAAACAAGGCCAAAATCCAAAAAAGGTAGGCCCCCATTTATTCCTAAAGAAAAAGGGAATGTTGGGTACAAAAAATGATGACTTATAGTGGGAATGCTTCTGAGTATTTGAGAGCTCAAAACTTTGGTTAGTAATTCCAAATCATTCATGAAATCTATCACAAAAATATTAGAATCAGAGATATGAAAGAGACTCCCAACTACAATCATACAACATATTTTCTTTCTTATCCATGGATTTGTGTGTGCTAAAAGTGAGGTTTATTAAATTCTTATTGCAATGGTATTTTTAAAGGCTTGGAGTAGCTATAGGTTTCATTCTAGTTTCTTATTAAATCAAGGAAAGCTCAGGTATCTATCTACTACTAGTTAGGCATCTATAGCCCTGATAAAGATACATTGGGTTCTTTCTCTTCCCTTTCCTTCATTTTATTGATCATGATGTGTGGTAAATTAACCTTATTTCATCATGTGAGATTTTGATATTCTTTGGAATTATTTTTTTCTCTTTTGAACTCATTGGTCCTTTTTCTTATTTTCTTTTTCTTTTAGTTGAATAGAAGAAGGAGAGATGAAACCCTAGTGAGATGGTATGGTTATAAAATAAATGATTTACTAGAAAATCCCTTATAGCTAATCTACACTGATAATTATCACCTCTAACAATATTAATATGATAAGTGTTCTTGGTCCAATGGAATAAGAAAACTTCATAAATTCATATGAAGTACTTGAAATAAACTTTCACATATCTAGTAGAAATATTCACTTGTGACACAACTTAAAATGATTGGGACTACATATCTAAATCTTGAAGACTCTAAACATAGAAACATACCCAATTTATGAACAAGTCCCAAGTTATGAATCTCATTACAATTTTCCCTTTTTGTTAAATGTCTATCTAAGCATAAAATAAGGATCTTAGCTAGTTAGATATTAGCTTGGTCATGTTAGAATGAAGTAATTCAGATTGTCACAAGAAACAACCATATACTTAATCTAGAAATCTATTAAACTTAAACTAAGAAAGCATAAAACTATACTATAAAAGTAATAAACTAAACTATAAAGAAAGAAATTACATTAGGAAAGAAATAAAATAACCTAATCCTACCTCTACCATGCTCCTTCATCAATTAGGGGTGTCTTTAGATGGTATAACTATGAATTAATGCTTTATAATTTGTTCATTGACTAGAGATATGAGTTCATTACCTTATAGGTCCCTTAGATAGAGTGTATTATCACCTAGGATCTCTAATTTTGATATGGTCCAATCCATAAGTGGGGTGAATTTATCATGTTTTCCTTTTTTTCATGGATTTTATCTTAAAAAAAATCAAATCTAAGATCCTTAATGCTTTGACCTTTGCACTTTTTTCAAACCATCTATTGACTACATCTTGGTGTTTGTTGAAATTTTGTAGGGCCTCAAACATTGAATCTTCCATTTATATTATATCTAGTAGTCAAGATTCTAATTTTTCATTTGGTTCCATGCATTCCTGCATGAATTTATAAGTTGATAATTTTAGCATGATTGGGAATATTGGCCTAAGTCCATATACCAATAGATAGGGTGAGGTTTTGAGGGTCTATTTATATCTTTTTCATTCTTCCCAAAGGGAATACTTTATTAGATTGTACCAATCCCTAGCCTTATCCACAACTAATTTCTTAATTGCATCTAATAGGTTCTTATTCATTGATTTAGATAACCCATTTTCTTGAGGGTAATGGTTAGAAGATGACTTGATAGTGATCTTTTTGTCATGAACCCATTCAGTGAATTTAACTAATATGAATGATGGCCCATTATAAAATTTTTTAGAGAAATGAGAGTGCCAAATCTAGTCATGATGTGCTCTTCCAAGAAGTGAATCACATCTTATGCTATGGAATTCTTTATGGCCACTACCTTAGTCTATCAGGTGTAATAGTCTATGGTAGTGAATACAAACTTATGACTTGCTAAGGAGTTTGGGTTAATGACACTAATGAAGTCTAAACCCCATTGGGAAAATGGACTTCTTTCAATAACATATTTTAAGGGCATTATTTCATGTACTTCTCTCTTTTCTAAAGCTTGGCATTCATGGCACATCCTTACATGAGCAAGAGCATATTTGAAATTTTTTGGCGAGTAGTAGCCAATTTTAAAGATATTATGAGCTATGGTATTCCCAGATGGATGATCACTACCTATATTCTAGTGCAAGTTTTCTAGAATCTATTTAGCTTCTTCTATATGTACACATCTAAGATAGATGCCTTCATAGTTTTTCCTATAGAGAACTCCTCTCTTGATCATGTAGTGAGTAGATTTGAGCCTCAAAGCTCTCCAATCTCTATATATTTTTGGGGAATAAGTACATATAAGCATATATTATATTATGTCAATATACCATTCCACTCTAGATACCTAAGATTCACATACCTCTTTAATAGTGATACATGGATCATGTCAAGTCATGAGTTGGATAATGCCTTTACCTTAAATGATCTTATTAGGCTTGATTTCTATATAGAACTCTTGTAGCTTTGCCATCCATTTTCATCTGCATTATCCTAATTCATTATATGACAAGGATAGCTTGAGATTAGGATCAGGCATGATGGAAATAGTATTATTCCTTAAGATGTAGTGTCAAAATTTATTCACTACTTTGACAAGAGTAAAGATCTATTTATCAATCATGGAGTACCTGAGTTATGTATCTTTCATATTCATGCTCATTAATACAATTAGACATTCAATCTTGTATTTCTTTTGCATTATGAAAACAACAATTAATCTATTTATCAATCATGGAGCACCTAAGTTTTACATCCTTAAAATTCATGTTCATGAACACAATTAGATGTTCAATCTTATATTTCTTTTGCATTATGACAACAATAATTTTATGATCTAAATAAAATGAGTACAAGTAAAAATAATTCATAAAATTTGGACTAATCAGTACTGGGGCCTAAGATATAACATATTTGATGTCTTAAAAATACTTCTGCTCCTCAGCTGTCCATTTTATTTTAACATCCTATTTAAGCATTACATTCAAGGGTATCATAATTTTTGCAAATATTGAGATAAAATGCTTTCTAAACTTAATCTTCCCAAAGAAGGACTTGAGATATTTCTTGTTATTTAGTGGTAAAATCTTTGAAATTCCCTAGATTCTATTTAGATCAATGATGATCCCTTTTTTGGTAATGATGTGTCCTAAGATCTTGCCATTAGTAACTCCAAGTATTCTCTTATTTGGGTTAAATGAGATGCCAAACCTCCTATATCTTTCAAATATTGACTATAGATGGGCCATGTGATCTTTTCTATTCTTAGATAACATAGTAAGATCATCCATGTAGATGATTATAAATTTACCTGTCAATCTTTTGAATGTGTGATTCATGGATCACTGAAAGGTGTCTTATACATTTATTAGGCCAAAAATCATCCTCTTCTATGCATAAGTACCCCCACTTCATAGTAAATACAATTGTCATTCTATCCTCTTATTCTATTAACACTTGATTATAGCCTAAAAATACATCCAAGATGGACATCATTTTAGAGCCACTTACTATCTATATCACCTCATCCAAGGAAGGTAGGGGATAATTATCCTTCTTAGAAGCTTTGTTCAATTTTTTGTAATCAAAACATAACCTAATCTCTCCACTTTTCTTTCTGACTAGAACCAAATTGGCCACCTAGGTAGAATGTCTGATTGGGAAGACTATCCTTATGATTAACAACTTTTCCACTTCTATTTGAATAAGAGGCTTCAAGATGGGATTCATTGGTATTTATCTCTATCTAAACAAATTGTGGTCTAATTTTAGTGGAATTTCATGAGTGATGACCTTTGGGTCATAAACATTCAAGTCTTCATATGTCCATGAAATCACATCTTTATATTTAGTGATTAAATCCTTCACCCATTGTATTTATTTTGGAGTTCAACTGAGGCCAATATTAACATATCATAGGCTATGCTCATTTCCTGAATACTCCATTTTAAATTCAGGATCATTAATTTTAGGTTGATTTTTTTTATTGAGCTTGGGGATCTATAATCAAATGGTCTTTCTAAGGAGACCAAACTAGTTGGGAGATGATTATCTTTGAAGTGGAAGATTCCTTCCTCATCTGACTACTCTTGGTAGAGATGGCTAACTTTCTTGTCATCAATGATTTAGGACTTAAATGATCTTAAATTAGTTATAAACTAAATGATCTATCGATTATCATCAAAGATTTGGAAATTGTTAATGTTGTCAAGAATAGAAGGATAAGGTAATAACTCAACAGAGAATATCTTTGCCTTGGATTCTTAGAGAGGCTCCAAATTGGCTATAGCAATATCTGGTGAATCCTTTACTTGAATTTTCTCTCTAATAGCTACTAGTATGCTAAAATCCTCAATGCTCTCATTTAAATCATATTCTCTATGTCTATATCTTTTCAAATAAGACAACTTACATTAGTATTTGTTTTTGTCCTAATTAAATACCAACTTTGAATCTCCAAATACTAATGACTGCTTGACATTATTTATGAGTGAAATTACAATCCCAAAATTAATTATTCATATTCAACCATGTTTTTAGTGAAAGGGAACTATAACCTATATACTACCAAGGACTTCTTCCCTTATAGATTACTCATTTCAATTCCTACGCTTGATCCTTGTTTGGATGTAGCACCATCAAAGTAGAAAGTCCAAAGTTGATTAGAACCTTATATTTTGGCTCTTGTATTTGATTTTGCATATTAAAAGTATAAATACCAAGGTTAGGGGATTTATAATTTACCTCTTCATTATTGACATTATACTCTATGATAGGATACTTCATCCTTGGTTACCTATCAATCTAGAATTGATTTGTCATATCTCTTAATGGTAGCTAGATGTGAGAGAAATTCATTGAGAGATATCTATTAAGTGTTTTAGACTAGTCCCTACTCAACAACATTCCATATCCTTTAGCTATGTCTACTAAAAGGATGTCGATAGTCATCTTAACTTGTGGCTCAGATGTCAATTTAATATGTACATTAGTCAATTCTCCAATTAGTGGTACCACCATTTTATCTAATTATGAAACATTTCTCTTTGAAGGGCTTGGAGTAATCCCAGATTTTGACATATAGAAGTAAGCATTATAGTTGTTGAAGCTCTATAATCAACTAAACAATTATGAAAATTCTTACCAAACACCTTGATAGCTAGTAAAAAGGGTAGAATATATGGCTTGCATTTATAGATGATATTGATATCAATAGCCTTTATTGTATCTATAGATGCTTTTTGTACACACATAATATTTTTAAACTTTTATCAATTATTGATGATTTTTATCTTGCAGTGACCTATCAAGACTCAATATATTTGAATTCATGCCTTAAGGGGTGTATTGGGAAAGGGGTGGGCAGACCATTAGTGATTTGATGGATTATTTTCCTTTTTTCCACTTGTTATCCACACACTTGTCTCCTAAAAACCATTCCCCTAAGTGTTTTCTTCTCTCTTATATACTCCTTAGTATTTTCCCACCTTTCATCCATATTTTCTCAACCTAAAGCCTCTTTTGATAATTTACATTACTAGGTCGACTGGGTTAACCTTGTAATGTTATGAGTGAAATTCATTTAGGGTATAAGTCAACTCTTGACCAACATAGCTCATGACCTAGTGAGTTTTTGTCTATAATAGTAATAGGTTGACCCCATTGGCTAAAAATTTCAAAAGGGCTTATGGTTAAATTTTGATATATATGAGAAGAAAAGAATAATTAAGAGTTATTTTGAATCTTCTTAGCCACCATTCTACTTGAGGATCAAGTTTATGGTTTCATAATTTCTTTAGAGGTATAGATCTTGTCTTCTAGAGAAGTCTTGTGGATGCATTGATAAGTTGTGTATCTTAAAGTTGATTTATTTTTGTCATCCTTACATACTAAAAAAACCTCTTGCAAAGCACCTTGTCCAAGGGAGAGATTGAGGATCGATGGGTTCATATTCAAAGGTAAGTATTCCTAACTTTGTTCCTCCTTTATAAGAGTAGATATATATGCATTTTTAATTATATTCCATGAATTAGGATTCCATATACATTAACGTGAATATATGTATCTTATGAATGTTTAATTTTTGTTGTTTCTTACCCCCACTTTTTGCCATAAGATTTGGTGAGCACTAGATTATACTTTACTTTTTATTAGTTTAGTGAATATGAAAACATAGGGATTAGTTAGGGTTATTGCATGATTGTGCTTGTGTAGAGGCTTTGGAATCCTCCCTAGTATTATTTTTGTGATAAGAGATCCCATAATTGGGTCTAGTGGATCCACATATTGGTCATGTTTTCGATTATCTAATGTATTCCCAATCATAAGTATAAGTATGATCTATATTATTTGAGTTAGTATTGATTTATAGATATGATGCATTTTTGATTACATACATTTTGGTGAACTTGACATGAATATAACCCTAAAGGGTTTTTTTTCATGTTTTTCATTATTTCATCATTTTATTTATTATTTATTTATATTTGTGAGACTAGGTCAAAAAGGCTAGTATAGTTTCTAACTTCTATGCATAGGTTTAACACACAGTCACATCAAAATGACTTTGTTTTGTTTGGTAAGGTCTTCATTAGATATAATGTATTGGATCAAACAGGTTGAAACAGTATAGGTTTTCACTTCTAGACAAGTTATAGGGTTGAATAGGTCAACATATTACCCTTATAGATTTGTATAAAATATAATTGGTAAACTAGGATAGTATAATATTCTAGACATCTTCCAAAAAACATACTAGGTTAACCAAGCCACTATAATCATCTTCACAGGGTTTTACAAATAGGGAATTGCAGAACTAGGTCAACCTATTTAACACAATTGGTAGAATTTTTATGTAATATTCAAGGCACTTCAAAAACAATCTCATGTTCCTCTACATATTACAAACCACCAAGGTTCATTTATCTCTTTATTTTTCATTTTAGTTATTCCTTATAAGTCTATTTTTCATAGTTTGTAACCTTTAAAACTACCCTTATACAACAAACTAGGTTGACCTGGTCAACCTAATTTTGTTTTGTCTTCTATCTATAAGATTAATTCAACACTACCATCATAATTCATGATAGACCCTTGCTTCAGTAGTGTAGTAGTGACACTATTGACTTTGTTCTATAATATTTGCATACACTATTGTTTAAATTAACATTGTACCATGTTTCAAAGTTAGAATTAACATCTATATCCTATTAATTACTTCACACTTTCATTTTCAATTATTTTCATGCTTAGAATAAATCACATAGTCTAACTAGGTGGTTTTTCAATATACAATTTAATTTCACTATTTTCCTCTTTTGTCACACACTACCAAATCACATAACTTAAAAATACATTTAAACAGTTGTCTACCCAAGGCCTACCTACTTGGATTTAATCACCAAGGGGGAATCCAACTTGGTTTTTGGGAAAAGTGTACACATGTGGTTAATGGTATATATTGACAAAGCACCTGATACCTTTATCGTTTTAGGATTGTGAAGTGAGAGGGTAGGCCCCAATACTAAGCCAATATCATTGCCAACATAGATCCCTTTCACCATAAACATCCTTAAACCATCCATAGATTACTTTGTAGTTCCTTACAACAAAATTATCTATCACACTTAAAACAACACTCTAATAATCTAACAACATTCAAGATAACCACTTATTTACCATTTACTTTCCAAGTTGAATGCTTTCTATTTGCTCATTATATGTTGTATTATAAAAAATTACATTGACAAACATTGGTGCAAGGTTTTTTGATGTGTTCCTCAATTGGATCATCTTCATTGACCTAATTGATTATGTGCTTCCTTTAATTTATTTATTTCAAAGTAATTGAATTTTTTTTCTTGTTTCAGTTACTATGATTCTCTTTAACACAATCTCTTATAGACTCTATTTTCCCTGCCTGTAGTAATAAGTTGACCTAGTTGACATAATATTCTTTTCTACCTCTCAAGATACATTGATAAGTCAACCCTATCAACTTTTTATCCTTATCAGACTATTTTATGTCCCAAGTTATAGTACTAGGTTGACCCTATCAACTTTGTATCCTTATTTTCTTATTTTTAGACCTTATCTATAGTACTAGGTCAACCTAGTTGATTGTGTACTCTTATTTGCTTCTTTTTATTTCCTTGATTTTACATCACCTTTGCATTTCCTAATCCCTCTCCCTCATCATGAACTTCTTATTTAGAGACAACACTAGTTTAAATTCAATGGATATGATGAGTCTTACTAACCCTTATAGGGTCTCCCATAAGTAGATTGTGGCTCCTCTCTTGGATGAAAGTAAAGTTAATATATCCACTCATACTAAAATATATATGACCCCTCCTCATTCATCTTCACTTCACAATCCTCTCTTCTTACTTGAAGATCAACTTGAATTAGAGTATACACCTAAAATACTCTTATTCATCTCTGAATTTCCTCAACATCGAGGAAAGGATCCTTATAACATTTACAAACTCATGATAAGTGGTCATAACAAAGATCCTCATTCACCTTCTCCCTCGTTCTCACATGGATTTGGGGATACTAGTTTATTTTCTTCTCAGCATCTTCCCTCTATTTTGACCCCTTCTCATATTAATATGACTACTTCTTTGAATTTATTTACCTCCATGCCTAGTATCTCTACTAACATGGTAGCTTATACATATATTGGGCCTCTTCTAAGACCCACTCTTCTCAATTAATCCACTAGTGCATCATTTTCTACCCATGATAATCATACCTCTAGTGTTTCTTCTTCTCAACCCTTTACTAGTCCATCTTTTACCACACAAGAAAAATATGCCACTAGTGCCTTATATTCTAACAATTCTTCTAAATCTCCTACCAACACCCATAGTGGTACAAAATCCACTAATACCAATTCTAATGCTTTAAACAATGCCAAAAATGTAACTCAAACTCATGAAATTTTATTGCAAACCCTTAATCAAATGAATGCTTTCCAAGGTAACAATTCAAATCAAATTATGAAAATGAAAAATAACCTTATCCATTCTTAAACCCACCCTCAATAGATGCCATAGGACATGCATAATCAAAATTTTCCCCCACCTCCTCTTCAAGATTCCCATGGTAATCTTATCCCTCAACCTCCTCTTGTCAACAAGATAATCAATCATCTTCAAAATAAACCTATTACATATCAAATTTCTAATATCAATATAGGAGGCATCACCCCTACCATTTCTTATAATAGGTCAACTAATCCTACCCTTCATTTAAAATAATTTGTAAATCTATATACATATAGGTCAAATTGAATACCTTTGCCGCTACTAAACTATTAGTCAAAACTCTCACGGGGGATGTTTTAGATTGGTACAACCAAGTGAAAACTCATTCTATTAATATTTTAGAAGCTTTAGTAAATTCTTTAGTCTAAGAGTTCTAAACTAGTGATCTTCCTAAGAATACCTTGGCCCATTTTATAAATTGTAAGCAAATTGAAACTAAAACTACCCAAGATTTCATTAAACTATGGAATATATTTTCTAACAAATGTGAACATAATATGGTTGATGATAATCTTTTTAATATCTTTACATTTTTATTTTTCCCAAGTTGTAATATCGAGTTTGAACTCTCTCTCCACATAATTTGGAGAAGGATATTGACCAAGCTAAACATCAAGATTTCCTTATGCATAAATTCAAGCCATCCCAACCTTCTATAGGTACTCATATATTACTCAAGAATAAGAATTTTCATTCTATCAATGATGGTGTCATGGAATCTTATGATACCTTTTACACTATTCAAGCTATTGTTCCTAACCAATCTTCAAAACCAAACTCCTCCCTTTAACCAATTCACCAATCCTCACTTCTCCTCAAATAATAACATCAATTTTCACAAACCTTTATCCTTACAAAAATTACTAAAACATCTACAAAGACCTCTCCCATGAAAAATTGATCCCACTCATCTTATGAAATCTTGGTATTATCCCAATAAATTTTATTGGTTTCATACTACTTGGGGTCATTATCATGAGACCTATAGGCAACTTTGTGATTTGGTTATGGATTTTATTCTTGGTCTTAATTTTACCATTATTCTATAATTTATAAACACCAAAAAGCCTATGAAATTTATTTCAAATTAGATAAAACACATACTAAATCTTAATCTTTGAATCAAGTTAATGTTTATTTGGCCATCTATAAATATCTTCTTCCAAATCACCAAGATACCCAAGAAAATCCCACCACTTCTACTAATAATGTTGATAGTCTCATTGACCTAACTCTTGAAGAAAATGTGTTTAATAAGACTAACATGTGAAGGGTGGTTGCTTTCATCGATCCTCAACCTGTCTATGCTCCTCCATTATCTCACACATTTCATGTTATCCAAGATTTTTATCCAAATCACTTAAATGAGTTGAGGCAAGATGACCTTATATATTTTGATGAGCCAATTACAAATACTCCCTTGGATAACACTTATCATTATATTTCTACCATCCCTCCATCTTCTTTATTTAACACCAATGGTACTCAATATCTTATTAACACTTATTCTAGTAATTCTCAAACCCAACATACAACAACTACTCCATCTTCTCAACAAATATACAAACTTGCCCTCCTACTAAAGCTTCTAACTCTTATCAACATAAATTCACATATACTTAGGTTCTTCCTTATGAGGACCTCCTTCAACACTATGCACCTCTTTATAAAAATCTTCTTATGGGTTGTGATGAGTGGGATCCTATCACAAAAATCACTAATCTCCCATCCCAAATCCCATTTTTAGAACCTATAAAGACCTCTCCACATCATCATAACTATCATATGCAAAATTTATTTGAAATGAACATCCCTCATCCTCCCATAGTGGGACACGAAGTAACCCTATTTAGATATGAGGATAGCATTCTCCAATAGTGTGAAGAGATATCCATACATGTTGATGAAATAATAAACACTTCTCTTTCCCTCAAATTTCCCATTGCTTCAATGATTCATGATGAGATTTTTCTTCATGCAAATGATCCTAATCTATTCATTAGTGCCTAAATTGGTGATATCTAATTTAATCATGCCTTGATTGATGAGTGTTATAACACTTATGTTACCTATCTTGATTTTATCAAAATCCTTGGATATTTTGAATGTAATCTCAAGTCCACATGTAACACATGTCAAGGATATGACTGAAGGCAAATGCCTTGTTTACGTAATGTGTGTCTCCCCATTACTATCCCACCTATCACCCTTTGCATAAAGGTGGTGATATTCAACTTTAATCTATCTTAAAACATTTTTTGGTAGGCCATAGACTCATGGTATGAGAGTAGTTGCCTCTTCTGCTTGCCAATGCATCAAATTTACTTATAATGGAGCCATCTATAGGATTGAGGGTGACATTAACCTTTGGAATTTAAAATAATTCCAAGACCAAGGTGTATTCAATATTATTTACCTTAAACCCTTACCAAGAATTCCATTTTGTGAGTCTCAATTATTTAACTTTCCCATCAATTCCACTCAAGGTTACAACAATCATCTTGAACTCATTGGGAATATCCCCCCTAACCTCCTAGATTCTAATGATGATGAGTCTGATGAGATCCATATAAAGATTAAAAATTCCTATATCTTACCTAATCTCATATTTTAGCTTCCCTATTATTTATAGCCTCATTCTCATCAACCACCTTGTGATGATATCCCCAATGTCTTAATTAAGACTCAACATTCCATTCATCACAGCTCATCAAATGAAAATGTCATCCCTACATGCATCATTGACCTTCATACACCTGATTATGATGATGGTTATAACTTAGACTATCCATTTTATGAGGTCTTGTTTGAGCCCATGATGTTGAGATTATCCATTATTAGTCCTATTTTCTTTAGTATTTTAGTATATCTTCTAATGCTCCATCATATATCATTCTAAATTTTAGATTTGTTTCTCTTTATATAGGGTAGAGATGGTACAAATATCTCTAATTTATAAATAACCATGTATGAGTATGCTTATGGATTATGCTATGACTAAGTCCTATCACTTTGATAGGTAATATGAACCTTATAGCGTACTTATCCTTAAAATGTGTGTGACTCTCCTTTAACCTTCTATGGACCATACCCCTCCCTTAATAGAGCTCAATTTGGATCCCATTCTTACACCCACTTTAGTAGAGTGTATTCTTGCTTCCACTATTATCACTCCCTCTATTGAGACTTGTCCATTATATCCACTAATATCACCTTATCTTGGTTATGGTTTTCTCCCTTTACCATAATAGGCTCCTTCATCCACTAAATGGATCGATCAACCTTATTGTGACATTAATAAAGTTGCTAGTCATTGGACTAGAGATTGTTCCCTATATCAAGCTCCTTATACTTCTATTTCACCTCCTCTTTTGAGTACACCTACTAAGCCTACTCACAATTTTTTTTATTTACTCCATAACATAGATAACCATTCATCCATGCATTATCACAAGTTGTGACAATATATTGACACTTTGCATCCCACTACTCCTCAATCCTCAAAAAAGTTTATTCTTCCCCCAAAGGTATTACCTAAGTATATTATTAATTATAGAGAGGTATATTTTCTATAGCATAAATGTGGTACACATCACACTGATCATCTCCAAATCCTTTAAAAACATCTTAACTATCACCTGTTAACCATTCTTACACCTTTTACTTGTATACACATAATATTTTCACACTTTTATCGATTATTGATGCTTTAGATCTTTTAGGAACCCATCATGACTCAATATCTCTAAGTGTATTCCTTAAGGGGTGAATTAAGAGAGGGGTGGGTAGACCTTTAGTGCTTTGCAAGATTGTTGTCCCTTATTGCCATATTATTCCCTATTTATTTAGCTCCTAAAACCTTTCCCTAAGCTATCTCTCCTTCCTTTCACATTCCTCTATTATTTTCCTCTTTCTATCTTTTTTTACATTTCTTAGTACCCTTTTCACCTTTTCAGTAAGCTAGGTTGACCTGGTCAACCTAGCATAGTCTAGGGTCACTTTATCTCTTTAGGCCTAGTTTTCATCTAGCCAACCTAGTACAAACTTTAGGCATTAGCAAAATAATTTTCTACATTGACCCAGTCAACCTAGAAAAACCAACATGTCCAAGTGATTTTTGAGTTAGATACTCCTATATATACAAGGTGATTTCAATCATTTCCATATTAAGGCAATCAAGAGTTATTATTCGCTCATGCTTCTTCATAATATGCTCTTCTACCATTCTATTTGAGGATTCTTAGCTTAGGTTTCTTATTTGGAGAATATTATTATTATTATGGATAGTTCTTAGATGCTTTTTCCTAATAAAGTGATCCTTACATACCACAATAACCTCATATGAAGCCCATTGGCCAAGGGAGATATTGAATCATGATGGGTTCACTTTCTGGTAAGTCTATTCTAACTTTGTTCTCCTCTCTTTTAGTAGATATAAGTAACATAAGTGTTGGGTTGAATAACATTTCTCATCATACTCCAAGTATTAGGGTGTTACTCATAATTTATTTGAAGTTCCCTATACATGTATTTGATTTCTTTACATCTAACCCCTTACTTTGTGCCACAAACTTTGGTGAGCACTAGATTAGTTTATTTTTCTTATTATTAGATTAGTTTACTTTCTTGTTTATTATCATAAGTGAATATAGAAACCATAGGACTATTTTAGGGTTGTAATGTGATTGTGTTAGACTATAGGCTTTAGAACCTTTCCTAGCATGATGTGTTGTGATAGATTATACAAGTGATCCCATAATTAGGTCTAAAAGATCCTCATATTGGTCATGCTTGTATTTAACAAGTGTATGCCCCAATTAGAAGTGTAGGTGTGATCTATCTTATCTAATATAGGATTTATTCATGCACATCATGAAATTTTAATTACATACATTTTGGTGAACCTGATGTGAATCAAACCCTTATAGGGTTTCTTTCACTTATTTTATTCATTTTTTCATCTTTTCTATTATATGTTTTAACTTACTAGCTTGATTCTATCGACCCAACTATTTTAATCTATGTAGGAACAAGAAACTAAATATACCAACACAACCTAGCATAGGTTTCCAACACTTTATAGACTTTATGTTCAGCCTACTAGGTCAACCACGTCAACCTAGCACATTTAGAGACACTTTGTAGTAGGTTCTTATTTAAGATTCACAATGCAGGTTCTAGATTTGTAGTCCAATCAACTAGGTCAACTAGATTGACTTAGCATATTTCTAGACATCTAATTTAGTCTACTAGGTTGACCAAGTTGACTTAGCACAATTTTTCATCTTTTGTAGTCGGTTCTTATCTCACTTGGTCGACCAACTCAACCCATATCTATAGATTGGACCAATTCTCTCCAAGATTATAGGTTAGTTATATGTTCTATTTTCATCTCCAAAACACCAAGGTCAATTATTATTTTCTTTATTTCACTCTACTCTATACTATTCTTTCAAAATTTCAATCTATTTATATGTACTAATTATATTGGCCATCATCAATTCAATTGACTATGTATTTCATTTTAGTATCTACTTTTCTAGAATACTACATGCATACTTTATTTCATTTCTCAACTTATTAGCAATCTTTTCCCTTTCCCTATATACTATGCTACATCAACCAACTTGACTTTACACTACCCTAGACTATTTATATTACTTTTGTTCATTGCACTAGGTTGACCTAGTTGACCTAGCACAATCTATAAGTCTAATTTTTCCACTAGGTTAACCTAGTTAACCTAGCTTTGATTTTTGCTTCTCTTGCTTTTTATCTTGGTTATTCATCCTATCTAATCAACATCCTATTCATTTATCTTTTATCAAAATGAGGTCCCCTATCAAAATATTTTTGGATAGTCTTAATCCTTATAAATCCTATATGGGGTGTTCATTTCTCCCTTTCTTTACCTCCCAAGAGCATTATCACTCTTAGGGAACCTCTTCTCCTCCATCTAAAAATTGTAACATGGTTAAAATAACACCTAAAGATGAGGTTGATGGGTCCAATCCTTTTTACACCTACCAAGAACCTTCTAAAAATCTTCAAACTAATATGGGAGTGATTGAATCAAATTCATTTAATAATCCACTAATAACTCTTCTTCTAATATTCCCTCCAACACTAATATGGGAAATGTTCCTTCTAACACCAACCTACCACCTGATACAACTCAATTATTAGCCCAAGTGATTTAAAAACTGAACATTGTGAAAAACTCTAATATCAATCAAATGATGAAACTTCAACAACATTTAATCAATGTGGATAATCAACCTCTAATCATGAATCCTCAAGCTAATCCTAACTACATTCCTCCACCTCTTAGAGATGCCTCAAGTAACATTATTCCTCAACCAATAATGAATAAAAAAATGCTTCAAACTATCCAAAATAATCCTTTATCTCCCTTCATTGTAACTATTGACATTGCTAACATATCACCAACTATTAAATATGATGGTACTAAAGACCCCATCTCATTTCTTAAAGGCTTTGGTAATATCTACAAAGAGTGGATCCAAACTAATAAATTTTCCACTACTAAACTCTTAGTCAAAACCTTCACTGGTAATGTACTAGAATGGTATAATCAATTACCTCAACATTATATTTGGAAACTTGAAGATTTGGTCAATCTTTTAGTTAAAGAGTTTCAATATAACGATCTTCCTAAAAACTATTTTAGCCATTTCACAAATGCTAAACAATCTCCTAATGAATCATCTCATGACTTTATTAAAAGATGGAAATCCTTATGTCATAAATTTGATCATAATATGTCTGATGATAACCTATTCAAAATCTTTATCATAAATTTAACCCCTACTCTTCAATACAAGTTCAAACCTTTGCTCTTAAAATTCTTAATGAAGCTCTTGACCAAGATAAATGGCAAGATTTTATTATGAAGCAATTTCAACATAATTCTAAAATCCTTAAAGAATATTTACAAACATCAAATGCTATCACTAGTAACACTTCTCAAACCAAACATGGTATTTCCAAAAATGATGTTCCTTCATTGTCTCACATGCCTCTTTTGATTCATCAAATGAAACAATTTTTACCTCTATCTAAACATTTCATATATCCTAATGCTACTCCTAAATGCTATGATCCCAATCTATTTTTTTGGTTTCATGACAATGTTGGACATTCTCATGAGTCTTGTAGAGGTTTTGCGATATGTCTTATTTCATACATGATCAGTGATTCATTCGACCATGAAACCATGATTAAGTCTCATCATCAAGAAAACACTAACGCTTTTCAAAAATGACAACCCTCTAAAGCCTCTACATCTAATAATAATAATAATAATAATAACAACAATAATAATAATAATAATAAATCTTCTTCTCATAACTAATCAAATTCTAAGGATGTTTGTGTAATTGATGTTGATTATGATCAATACCTTAACAACTCTCAATATGTTAATATAGCTAAAATTAATTATTATAGGAAGCTAGCACATAAAGATCTTGTGACCAAGCCTAAGAAACCTTATTTTTAAGAATAATTTCTTAAAGATACTACCACTATCAATATTTATTTAAAATCACCTGAGGAAAAACTTCCTCCTTTTGATCCTCCAACCACATATATTCTTCCAAAGTCTAATTTTATTTCTTCTAAACCTTGTGGCTCCTCTTCTAAATCTTATTGGAATTTCCTAGAAGAACTTAACTTTATGTCATGTAAAATTACTCTCATGGAGTCGGTTCACACTTCACCTTATCATCATAAATTACTTATGCAACAAATCCAAGAGATTGAAGATCCATCTTCTTTAGATGAACCACCTTCTATTTATTCTCAATCAACAAACATTAATACCATCGAATCTATGTTTCCTTCTTCCAAGCCTTCCATTAAATTCCTTGAAGAGGACATGATTAATGATGAAATCATCCCATCTTACTTGCCATGGTTTTGATAAGACTAATCAAAAGCCACTTGGTTATATATGGCTTCCCTTAACTATTGGTCCTAAGACCGTATGAACTAAAATCATGGTTTTTGATATTCCTTTATCCTATAACATACTCCTTGACTATCTATGGACTCATTGCATGAGGATCATTACTTCTTTTGGTAGTCAATGTATTAAATTTATACACAATGGAAAACATTATAAGCATGAAGTTGATCCCAACTTGTGGATTATCCAATTACCTAATCCTAAATCATAATATCATGTTCCCACGATTCATAAAATCAATAGTGATCCTCTACCTGAGTTCATCAATATGGATCTTGATTTACAAGTTACTCTTGTAGATTCTAATGATGATGAGCCCAATGAACTAAAACACACTTGAAATACTAAGAAATTTCCTTCATATATTTTAGAATGGCTTCTTCCTTCCCTTTTACCTAGAGATCATACCTTTCCTCTCATGGTTAAGATTACCAATTTTATGCCTCCATGTAATGCTCAAAACCCATCTTTACCTGAAGATGATTTTTCTTGAAATGAATTTGGAGTGGCTAAGATATTTCAAGATCTTCTCATCATGAATCCTCAAACATTAAGTAATCTTGGGATTTCATAGTCTAAAGATCCTCTTGAATCCCAAGCATGCACAATTTCTCCCACATATGATGACAACTATATCATAGGCCAAGATAAATTTAAAGACATGGATGTCTTACATTATAAAAATACCTTAGCTCAAATTCATGATTTAAATTGGGATGTAATTACCATTTTTATAGGTCATAACTTAGAACCTGAGGGTTATGTGCCTCCTATCAATCCTCCTCTTATTTATTCTCCTTAGGTGGTAGAACAAATCATGACTTATGAACCTTTGGAAGTGATTTCATCTTCTTTACCTCCTTTGGATTCTCCAATCGAATCTAATTCTTCTCCCATCATCTCTCCATCAACCTATTCTACTCCATTTATTTATTTTACTTTTAAGTTCACACTTAATGCCAAGGCAAGCAATGTCTATTGAATACATTCTGAATATGATCAATATGGAAATCAAATTTTAGATCTAGACGTAGATGTAGAATATTTTGGTCCTATTCCTACCTTTCCTAGTGATGAAGCTATTTTGGAGTTGTTTTATGCTCGAGAAACACAACTCCCATGGTAACATCATAAACTTGGAAATTTTAAAAGTAAAACTCCTTACTTCAATAACTTTCTCATTAGCATTAATCCTAAATATAATCTAATTTCATATTTACCCAATGAACCATACCACTTTCAAGATGGTAATGTGATGCTTATTGAAGAAACAACTTGTATCAACTATGGTACTCCATCTTGTCTTCAACCAATCATAGTTTCCAAAGAACTTTCACCTTTTGAACATGATAATATCAGCCTATTTTTTTTATAATTATCAAGAGGCATTCTCATGGTCTTACCAAGATATGCCTGACATTGACCCTAAAATAGTGGTCCATAACATAATTACCTATCTTGATGCCAAAAATAGTGTGTTAAAAGCAATGCAAGTTTCCTCCTAAAGTTACCAAACTATGCCATAAAGAAATCATCAAACTTTTTGATGTTAAATTTATTAAACTTGTAGATTATTCTAAATGGGTTTCCAATATTGTTCCTATTTGGAAGAAGGTCACCATGGTCATTTATATTTGGATTGATTTCTACAATCTTAATCTTGTTTGTCTTAAAGATAAATTTATTTTACCTTCAATAGATGCCATTATCAATTTCATGGCTAGATATGAAATGTTATCTCTTATGGATGGATTTTTAGCATCCAATCAGATTTATATAGCTCTCAAGGACCAACATAAGACTACTTTCACCATAAAATGGGGAACCTATTGTTATTTTAGAATGCCCTTCAGCTTAAAAAATGTCAAAGCTACTTACCAACGTGCTATGACTCATATCTTTCATGATCTCATCCATAAAATTGTTAAAACATATGTGGATGATCATATCGCTAAATCTAAGAATCACTCAAATCATCTTTTTGATCTTTGATCATCTCATCAAATATAAACTTAGACTTAATCCTCTCAAATGTGTTTTTAGAGTTCCATTTGGAAAATTGTTAGGATTTTTAGTCTCTCTCCCTGACATTGATGTTTATCCAACCAAAATTAATGATATTATCAACATGCCTATCCCTCATTCTATTCTTGAAATTCATACCTATTTAGGAAAGTTTGGGGAAATTAGATGATTTGATCTTGAGATGGCTTATCTAATTCACTCTGTTAATTCCCTTTTCAATAAAGTTATAGCTTTATAATTGATGGATCTATGTCAAAAATCATTTGACAACATGAAAGAGTCATTAATTCATCCACCTACACTCTATCCTCCTTCTAATGATTGACCCTTGATTCTTTATACTTCTTCCACACCTATTTTAGTTGGAGAAATGCTTTCCCAACAAGATGATATAGGTAAGGAGTATGCAATCTATTACATTAGTTGAGGCCTCATCGATTATGAAACATGTTATACCAAAGTTGAGTGTGATTACCTCACCATCTATTTTATAGCTAAAAATTTTTGTCACTACATGCTTTACCAAACCACCTATGTCATTGTTCATTTTGACCCCCTTTGTCACTTCTTCTCAAAAGCATTTCTTCTAGGAGATAGAATTGGCAAGTGGATGGTTTTACTTATGGAATTTGATCTTCACATCATCATGCAAAAATATATCAAAGGGTAAGTCATAGATGACCAACTTGCCATGGCTCCCATTCCAGCCACTTTTTACTTTAAGATGACCTTCATGATGATAATATTATTTACATTGAAGATCTTAATTAAGCAATTTCTATTAAAGATTATTTTCATAGCTTTACTACTGATCTTTAAGCCAATAAATATAATGAAACCTCCTCTCCATCCAATACTACTAAACCAAAAGTAGTTATCAAGGAGCTCCTTGAAATCAATATTGACTTACATGAGGATAGATGGACCCTTCACTTTGATGGTGTTATATGCCTTCAAGGAGCCAGTGCAGGTTACATTCTCACTATTCCTCTTGGTAAAATAATTCCTTTAGCTTTCCATTTTATATTTTATGTCACCAATAATATGGCCGAGTACTAAGATCTTATCTTAGGTATGAGATCTAGTTTTGATCTAGGCATACAATATCTTCATGATTTAAGTGATTCTCAACTAATTTTCCATCAAGCTAGTGGTGCCTATCAATGTAAAAGTGAAAATATTATTACCTATCATCAAATTTCAACCACTCTTGCCAAGGATTTTGCTTCTTTTATAATTGAACCTATTCCTAGAGACTAAAATTTGATTATTGATTCTCTTGCCTCTTCAGCTTCTCTCTTTCATCCACATCAAGTTATTTTTAATCTTTCTTTTATAATACAAATAATGAAATATCCATCATCTACTAAACCTTAATATTCCCTTCTTTGACACATCAAGGCTATTACCATCTGATAATGCCCATGGTATCAAGACATCATCTGATTCTTAGAGCATCAAACTTATCCTCCTAACTTAGATTCCCATCAAAAAACATGTTTTATAAAATAAGCTTTTAAGTACATATTTAGACATAAAATCCTTTATTATCTCAATGTTGAAGGCACTTTGCTCTATTGTGTCATGCTAGATAAGGTTCCTCCTCTACTTGAGCAAGCACATGGGGGAATTTATAGTGGTCATTATAGCAGACATGCTACAACCCACAAATGCCTATGTATGGGTTATGATTGGCCTATTCTAGAAAATGATGCTATTGAATATGATTAAAAGTGTAATCCTTGTCAACTTCATGATGACCTCATTCATTCACCACCAATCAAACTTCAAGTTATTGAATATCCTTAGCAAGCTTCCTCATTCCCAAGATGGGCATGTCTTCATCATCACGATCACTGAATACTTTACCAAGTGGGTTAAATCCATGAACCTTGCTAATATTACTAGTCCTACTATATCTAAATTTATTCTCAACCAAATTATTTTCCACTTTGGTGTTCCTCACACCATCATTTCTGACAATAGTGGTAATTTAAAAAATAAACATGTTAAACAACTTTGCACAAAATTCAAAATCAATCACAAGTTTTCCACTCCTTATCATCTAAAATGTAATGGTCAAGCTGAGGCTACAAATAAAATTCTTCAAAAGATAATTTGTGAAACCCACACAGATTAGCATCTTCATCTTTATCCTGCACTTTGGGCCTATTGGACTAGTATTCATACTACCACTGGGGCAACTCCATTCTCTCTTGTCTATGGTTCTGAGTCAGTTCTTCCTCTTGAAGTTAATCTTATTTGTCTTTGAATATCTCTTCATGGCATCATTATTGATGAATAATTTCATGAGGCTTGCCTTCATGCCCTTGATTTGCTTGATGAACATCATCTTTTCACCTTGCATCACAATCACCAATACAAAGCTGACATTATGAGATAACATAAAAAATGTGTTAAAAATTGCACATTTAATTTTGGTTATCTTTTCCTTAAATTAGATTACACTTATGACAAATAATTTAAGTACACCCAAAAATGATGGGGCCCTTTGTTAAAGATGTTCTTGATCCAAGTACTTATCACCTTCAAAATAATGAAGGCCATGTTTTCAAAGAGCCCACAAATGTTCAATTCTTTAAGAAATATTTTGCTTAATCAATTCCCTTCTTTTCATGCTTTCTCTATATATATATCTAACATTTTTTGTATAGGTTACATTAGCACATGTCTCTCCCTATGCAGTAGTTTCCTTCCTTTTCAAACCTTTAGTCCTCCCTTTTGGTCTTTTGGTTTCTTTATATACCATAGTCCTAATTTACTTTCTTTTTCAAACCTTTAATCCTCCCTTTTGGTCTTTTAGTTTCTTGATGTACCATAGTCTTCATCACTTATCTTTTCATTTTCCTTTTGCTTTCCCATGCTATTTTGGCATCCTCTTGGGCTTTTATTTTATGAGTTTCTTGGTAAGACCATGGATAAAACCTAGCCCTCCTCATAAAATGACCATTATTTTTATTTCTCATTTCTTCTTTTTCATTATTTTACTACTTGTCAATGCTATTTTGGCATCCTTTGGGTCTTTCTTTGTGAGGCTCTTTATACAAAGACTTCCTTACTTTTGATTATTATCACCCTTTGGGTTTTCCTTTTATGAGTTGATTGGTAAGACCATGGATAAAACCCAACCCTCCTCATAAAATTACCTTTATTTTCATGTTCTTTATGATCCTTTTTATTTAGACATTAGCTTTTGCTTCGTTTTTTAGATGGAATCTATAAACAATCTATGTTAGCATGTTTTCATTCACTTCACATAGTCTTATGATAAGGAATAACACATTTTCTATCATTGTATTACTTTTTTCCCTTTGTCACATTTTTTACAATTTAAATAAATTTAAATTTTTTACATGTGTCATTTTCATCTTGATTTCCCCCTTTCTTTCACATCCACATTTGGATAAAACAAGGTTGAAGTCAAGATAGAACTTTTATTTCACCTAGATTTATGAGACTCTTAGACCCCATGCTCTTTGATTTTCTCTCTCCTAGAAACCTTGTCTCAAATTTTTCAAATGAAATTCATCTTTATCACCCATGTTTGGTCTTACGAATCCATATGGAGGAGAAATTTAACAAGAAAAAAAATAAAGTTAAAATCTAATAATTTAAAAATAAAAGGCAATGATATCTAAAAGGTAACATACAAATATTAAAAATCTAATCATACCAAAATACATGATTACAAGCACATCTCTTATCTCTAGTTGAAGCTCAAAATCTACAGTCAACTTGACATAGAGCCGAAGTCCTTTGGGGTGAGGTAGGCCAGTAGATTGGAATGGGGATTTCAAAAAAATCTATAGTGATACCTACTTTCTCATGCAAGTACCCAATATTCATAGTAGATGGATGGCTCTATGAGGGGTCCTAATGAGTGGGGAACACATCATGGGGAGGTAGGTATATTTTAATTTTCATGTATGTAGCCTTCATATGATTATCTATATACTCCATTTATTGACCTAAGACTTGTGTAGCTAAGAGAAGTTATTTAGAGTCGTTAAGGTCGATAGTCCTCTGATTTTGACAAACTAAATTTGAGTGTCTTGACTTTGATAAAGAGTTCCTCTACCTTGGTTTTTCATTCATTCTCCCCTCTATCCCATTTCATTTCCCCCCTTGATAGATGAAATGTGATTCCAACTTTATTTTCCCTCTTCTTTAAATTATTTTTTCTTCATTTTTTAAAAACATAGTAATACTACTTTGTTTCATTTTTATCTATCTTTAGATGCAAAACAACATGTTTTGGAAACTATGGATCATTTTCATCATGTTCTATATATTTACTAAAATAACTTTTCTTCCCTTTTTCCATTTATCTTGATTTTATTATTCTACTATTACAGACACCTAATTTCACACCTTTTTCCATTGTTGCATGAGATGAGGATTGTTACTACTCACCCAACCATTTTTTTCCCCTTTTATGTATCCCCTTTTTCCATTGATGATTGAGATGTGGATTGTTACTTCTCACTCATCAATGTTGTTTTACCTTTTTTCATTTTGAATCCTATTTTACTATCTAGTTTGATATGTATCCTTGATTTCATTTGGTGACTTCACCTTTTCTTACTTGAGGTTTAATTGTTTGAGTTTTTAGGTCTTTAGTAACATTGGATTTTTGGTTACCCGATATACGCTTGTTTGACTTGGTCATTTGGTCTAACATAGCAATTATCACCTAGCTTACCAAATTCCCAAGTAGGTCTCATCTATATAGCACTAGTTATCTTAGCTTTTCTTGTGTTTTTTTGTTTTTGCTCTTTAGTTTTGTATTTTTTGGGTTTGTCCAAAGCAATCTCTGTGCCCTCCAAAACCAAAACTAAAACACAAATGACAAACATCTTTTGATAAAAGTAAGACAAGGTATGCATCATTTAATTTTTAGTTAGTTATATTATTTATCATTTACTTTTAAATATTTTATAATTTTTAAAATAATACAATTTATTTTTTAGCATTAGTGTTATGTGTGTCCTTATGTTATTTCTAGAATCACCATCCCATGTTACACCTTAGTGACATGTGATGAGTTTCGAGTGGGGCATATGTATACACATAATATTTTCACACTTTTATCAATTACTGACACTTTACATCTTGTAGGAACTTGTTGTGACTCAATCTCTCTTAGTGCATGCCTTAATGGGTTCATTGGGAAAGGGGTGGGTAGACCTATGGTGTTTCATATGATTGTTGTCCCTTATTTCCATATTATTCCCTATCCATTTAGTGCCTAAAACCTTTCCCTAAGCTATCTCTCCTTCCTTGCACATTCATATAGTATTTTCCTCTTTTTATCCTTATTTTCCTTTCTTAGTACCCTTTTAACCTATTTCATAAGCTAGGTCAACCTGGTCGACCTAGCATAATCTAGGATCACTTTAGCTCTTTAGGCCTAGTTTTCATCTAACTCACCTAACACAAGCTTTAGGCATTATCCAAATAATGTGCTAGGTCAACTCAGTTGACCTAGCATAAATGATATGTCTGAGTGTTTTTTGAGTTAGATACTCCTATACATATAAGGTCACTTTGGTCATTTCCATATGAAGGCAATCAAGAGTTATTATTCACTCATGCTTCTTCATAATCTACTCTTCCACCATTCTACATGAGGAGTCTTAGCATAGGTTTCTTATTTGGAGAATATTAGTCTTGTAGATAGGTCTTGGATACTTTAGCCTTAAAAAGTGATCCTTATAAACCATAACAACCTCCTGAAAATCCCCATTATCTAAGGGAGAGATTAAGTCATGATGGGTTCACATTTAAGTAAATATATTCTAGCTTTGTTCTCCTCTATTTTAGTAGATAGAAGTAGCATAAGTGTTGGCTAAAATAATATTACTCCTCATATTCCATGTCTTAGGGTGTTAATCATACTTAATTTATTTAAAGTTACCTATACATGTATTTGATTGATTTTCATCTAACCCCTTACTTTGTACCATAAGCTTTGGTGAGCACTAGATTAGTTTACTTTTACTGTTATTAGATTAGTTTACGTTCTTGTTATTATCATAAGTGAATATAAAAACCATAAGACTCTTTTAGGGTTATTGTGTGATTGTATTAGACTGTAGGATTTAGAACCCTATCTATCATGATGTGTTGTGATAGATGATATAAGTGATATCCTAATCAGGTCTAGTGGATCCTCACATTGGTCATGATCTTTCTTAACAAGTGTATGCCCCAATTAGAAGTGTACATGTGATCTATCTTATCCAATCTAAGATTGATTCATTTTTACTATGTAATTTAAATTTCATACACTATCATTCCTCCCATAGGCCATTATCACAAGAATTCTATCCCTTCTTCTTTCATCTTCTCTTATGGTTCTTTCTTCACCTCCTATTTCTTCACCTATGGACCTTACCTCATCCATGGATCCTTATCCATCCATGAGTTCCTCACCCATGACACCTTCCCAATCAATGACCCCTTCATCTCTTATAGATTCCACTCCCCTACATTATCCTAAGCATCTCATGCATGATATACCTTATCATAATGATCCTTAAATCATTCATACCTTTTATATTTAGGAGATTAGATGTGAAGTATTTGCCCAACTTTCACTATAGATAGATGAGACATTAGTTTTAGTTTGCATTCAACTTCATAGAGATTTATCAGATGTTATGGATAATGTGTGTGGATAAATATATCAATAATTATGATCAAATGCATGGTGTTCTTACATTTTAATTTTGATTGGATATGTGCCCTAATTTTATCTCTATCTATTTTTTATATCATTTCACATTGTGTCAAATTCTTATCTATATTACATGATGATTTTGATTTTGCACTTTATATTTCTTATGATGTCATTATGTTATCTTATGGATTTATTTATCATTGAATTATTTTCATTATTTAGTACATTTATGATGTCTCCCTTTTTCTCTTCTTCATTATTGTTTATTATCTTATCTTTATATACATGGATAATTTTGCTATTTTGACTTGGTTATGAAAACCTTACTCCCTTTAGTCATTCCTTATATACCATGCGATCAATTAGAAAATAATTCATTTGATTATAATATCATTTTACTTGTCCAATTTGGATCTTATTTATTCCCTTTTTTCCCTTTCTTAAACTAAGCATACATGTGTTTGAGACTTGAAATAACATGCTAGTTCATAGTTAAGCCTAAGTGTTATAGTCAGTCTTATATTTGGATACTTAGCTTCCTTTAGCTAAAGGCTAAAATATCATTCATGTGTATCATTCTATCTCTCATGATTGTTCAGCCCAAATCCATATGGAGGATGAATCTTTAAAAAACCGTAAAACATTCAAAATCCAAATCATTTAATAAAAATTAAGGATCCAAAAGGCAACCTTCAAAATTCTCAAAAGTCAAATCACACTAAAATACATGATTAAAAGCACATATCCTCATTATAATATGATATCAAACTCCATAGTTGGCCTCAAAATAGTTCCAAGGTCCATTGGGGTACAGTAGGTTAGTATATTAGAAAAGGAGAATAATAATATCTTTTAGTGCTAGCTACTTTCTCACACAAGTACCGAATCTTCACCATAGATCAATGGCTCTATGAGGGGTCCTAAGGAATGGGGAACATGTCATGGGAAGGTAGGTCCATTTTAATTTTATTGCTCATAACTACCTACATGATTTGATCTTAGTAACACACTTATTTGCCTACACAACTTTGTGTTTATAATGAACATGTATCCTTTATATCTTGATGGTCACTAGTCACTTAGTGTCTTCTCATGTCCTTAGTGTGTCTCATGTCTCCTAAGGTTATATCATAAGCTGCCTAAGTTATTTTTTTAAAACTCCCTTTTTAACTCCCTACAATCCTAATATTTCCCCTTGATAAATATTATTTTGTTTGCTGATCACTCCCCTTAGGATTCCATTTATGAGTTGTAGTATAAGACCATGGATATGACCTGGCTTTTCTCACAAATTACCAAATTTTCATTACCATTAAAAACATCCCCTTTTATAAAATTTTCATAGTATTTACACCTAATTAGTGTTCCCTTTGTGAGTTTCAATGTAAATCAATGGATAGGACCTAGCCTTCCTCACAATATTTTCCAATAATCCAAGTCATAAAAAAATTACATGTGTCAAATATGAGATAAGATGTGATTGATTATGAATTTAGATGTCATTGACATGCTTCTCATATTGATTTAGTATGTTTTATGCTTACTTCATTACTCTTTCACTTTTATTTTCTTATTTTTGATTGTATGTAAGAATCCAACCCTTTATTGAGTTTTTCATACTTCCCATCTTGAATTAGTGTGATTAACTTAAGACTAATTTTTGCCAATTTTGTTTTTATTTTATACTTCTTAACATGATTTAGTATTATTGATTTGGTTTTTTGTACCATTTGATCATTTACATTATTTACATTTTATTACACTATTTTCATACTTCCTAACATGATTTAGTGTGATTCAACTTTTTTTAATTTAGTGCCAAATCTTTATCATGTTAAAAAAAAAAAATCCCTCTTGTTTACCATTCTATTTGTTTTCTTATATATAGTTGTTTCTTGTTATTACACATTTCCCAACATGAAATAGTGTTTAGTACATTTGATTCTAATTAATTATATATTTATGAAAGTTCTTTCTTATTTGTTTCTTTTTAACCATGAATGTGTCTTAAATAATGCTAGAAAAGAAAACACAACACATATATTTCCTATATCATATACAATAAATTCAAAATACATGTACTAGAAATAAATATATCCATGCATTTACAACCACAAACACAATACAAAACATATAAGATCAACATCTAATGTTGAAACTAAGATATATATACATATATATGTATATATATATATATATATACATATATATATATATATACATATATACATATATATATATATATATACACATATATATACATATATATATATGTATATATATGTATATATATATGTGTATATATATGTATATATATGTATATGTATATATACATATATATATATGTATATATGTATATATACATACATATATATGTGTATATATACATATATACATACATACATATATATATATATTATATATATATATATACATACATACATACACACACACACACACACACACACACACACACACATATGTATATATATATATATATATATATATATATATATATTGTGTTTTTTAATATAAAGTACAAAAATATATAAATCTAGCTCTAAGGTTGGGTTCTATCATCTCTATCTCATGGCCTAGCTATACTACACATAGATGCCTCAGATAGCCCCCTCTAAATCGTAAATTATAAATACATTATCTGAGATCTCAAACCTATCACCTACCGTTATAGGTTGGCCACCTAAGATTGTACCTATGAAAGCTAACTCATGGTAGCCATATGCACAATTCTCTCCTAAGCCAAGGCCTACCATGCATGTGCCTCTCCCATTCCCACCCATATCAATGGATTTTTCACATATCCACATGTTTTTAATCTCCTCATGGCCTTACCTTCTAGTCTAACCTAGTTTGCTTGAGCTGGGGTAGATAGTACCATGGGATCATCTAATATGGTAGGGTTGTATATCATTAACACTCCATCTAAGATCTCATGGAGATCTCCCCTCACCAGGGATCCCCATCTTGTCTCCTCCTCTTGTAGAGGATCTAAAAAATTCAAAATAGATAGATATATCTCAAAAAAATATCTATCTATAATCTATCTCAAAAATATTAAGAAAATTATAACCATTTGTTACATATCTAGATGTCACCTATCACTGTCTCCTTATTTGTATGACTACAAAGTATAATATATCCATTAGATATTACTTCAAGTAACTCATGTTTGGGATGAATCTTAACCATTGAAAACCTTAGGATCACCACCCATTCCCATATCAAGCCTTTCCTTAGTCATTCCTCTATAGACCAACTATATCCTAATTTGACTGATGGGTCATCCTAGATGACCATCCTCTATGGTCTCTCTTGTCACTAGCATCTCCATCAATGGTAAGATAAAGGTGGTAACCAATCCTCATATTTTGGTTCTAATTATGTTACCTCTTGAACTCTTACATCCACATCTATCTCCTCTCTACCTACTGGCCATTGTGCTCAACTTGTCCATGGTCTCTCACATCATGGTCTGATCTCTGGTCTAAAAACTAGTAGTCTTGATCCTCCTCTCCCCCTCGACTCTCTTACATGTCTATCCAAAAATTTGGAAAAATATATTAGATATAATATGTGAGGGATTCCAAACTATCCTAGTACATGTACCACTAGATGCATCTCTACCCACCAAGTGTAGTGACCTATAATCTTCACTGGTGCTAACTTTGGTGTCACTGTCCTCCAAATTGACCATACTATTATGATTTTCCCATATTATTACCACAAAATATATAATCATGTGATTATATTTAGTTATATAACATGGGGCATGGATCACACTACCTGATCTTATCTCAATCTTTGTACCTAAGGTAATCGATCATCAACTACATGAGGTAACCCAGTTGACATCGAGAACCTCTTATATATCCAAGCACTCAATAATATCAATGAACCCATGGTATTATAACCTATGGAAATAATACCATAAATATAATGTATTAGATGAACCTAAATGAAAAAAATAGATCATATAGTGCCCCCTACTCTAAAATGGACTAGCATAAGGCTATCACATATAGCAGTACCTTACCATCCAACTTGTGATACAACACTCTTGCTATCACAAGTCCTATCAATACCTTATAGACATATATAATATAATATATTTAAACATTAATTAATCTCACCATCAACCCTAGATATATCCTATCTAATCATGTCAGCCATCAAGCTAGTGCTCGTCTTTCCTCCTATCCATCTGATATCCCCATGATTACAGACGTCGCTCCTATCAGAAGTCCAAGTATAGCATGGGCATTCTCTAGCATGATACCTCTTTTGGTTTTTGTTCAATCTCTTCGATCTATATTTTCATATCCAAATAATTCAAATAATATCAAATGACTTTCTTTTCACCCTATTTAAACTTACTATTCAAAATTCTTTACCTTTCAAATATTTATCGTCAAATTCCTTATTTTGATCATATATTTATTTTTACTCAATCATTTTTTGAACTATAAAAATTTATATAATCATGATGTTTCATAGAATAACTTCCACTAATATATGCCTATATTCTATTTTTTTTGATATTTTGCTCTTTTTTACACTAATTTGTACAAGTTCACATAATGTTCCTTACATTGGATACTTTCACATCTCTTGTAGTCTCCTTCTTTATCTACCATACTAAGGTAAGTAAAGTATGTGTTTTTCAATTATATCCTTTCATTTATCTTATTTTTTACTTACTAAATTTTACTTAGCATCAGTGTTATGTGTCATCATGTTTTATTCCCAAACCACCATCCCATGTTGTACTTACATGACACATGATGAGATTCACGTAGGCCATACACACACACACACACACACACACACACACACACACACACACACACACACACACACACACACACACACAATATTTTCAAACTTTTATCAATTAATGATTCTACTTATCTTTTAAGAACCCATTGAGTCTCAATATATCTAAGTGCATGCCTTAAAAGGTGTACTAGGAAAGGGGTGGGTAGACCATTGGTTCTTCATAAGATTGTTATCCCTTTTGACACTTATTACCTACACACTTATCTCCTAAAAACCATTCCCATAAGTTTGTTCTTATATTTTGTATGCTCCTTAGTCATTTCCTACCTTTCATCCCTCTTTTCCCAACCTAAACCCCATTTCAATGATTTATAGTACTAGGCCAATTGGGTCAACCCTATACTATTATGGGTGAAATTCATTTAGGGTCTAGGTTAGCTCTTGGCTAACCTAATGAATTTTTGTCGATAATAGTATTAGGTTGAATGGGTCGACCCTATTGGCTAAAAAATTTAGAAGGGATTAGGGTTAAATATACTTATATATACAAGATCATTTTCCATTATTTAGATAAGAAAATAAGAAGTAAGAGCTATTGCACATCTACTTATCCACTATTCTACTTGAGTAGTAATCTTAGGGTTTAATACCTTGTTTAGAGATATGGATCTTGTCTTGTGGAGAAGTATTTTGGGTGCATTGATAAATTATGTATTATAGAGATGATATATCTTTGTCATCCTTACATACCTTAATAACCTCTTGTGAAGCACTTTGTCTGAGGAAGAGATTGAGTCTTGATGGGTTCATCATCAAAGGTAAGTATTCCTAACGTTGTTAATCTTTTGTAAGAGTAGATAGATATGCATTTGTACTTATCTTAAATGCATTAATATTTCATATAAATTGACATGAGTATATGTCTCTTATAGATGTTTACTTTTTTAATTTCTTACCTCCACATTGTGCCATAATATTTGGTGAGCACTATATTAGACTTTAATTCACTTGTTATTAGTTTAGTGAATATGAAAACATAGGGATTAGTTAGGGTTATTGTGTGATTATGCTTGATTAAAGGATTTGAAACCCTCACTAGTTTTATTGTTGTGATATTAGATCCCTTAATTAGGTTTAGCAGATGCAAATATTGGTCATGTTCTTGATTATCTAATTTATCCCCAATTGAAAGAGTAAGTATGATCTATCTTCTTTGAGTTAGGATTGATTTATAGACATGATGAATTTCTAATTGCATACACTTTGTACTTTCCATAGGGGCCTTTATCATGATAAAATTCCATAATAATTCCTTACGTTTAGTGATCTAAGCTAATTAATGAAGAGTAATATTTTATTTTATTTTCTTCATGTCCTCAAAAATGTTGTATCCTCTTTTACTTTGTTCTTATTTGTTTTGGGGTTTATAATTCCATTTATAGGGAGGTGGATTATTGTCAAATTTTGGTTTTGGTGGAATGTCCATGATATTTGGAGGAATAAAAGTTGTGAAGGGATGCATGTTTCTCAAATTGTAACCACCTTTTTTGAATTAGTGGACAACATGAATCTCATCGATTTTATCCTCTAACACCTTATCATCTTCAATCAAGAAGGGAAACTCATGAGTCTCAAAGAACATGGTAATGCTTAAATGGGTAGGGTCCTAGTGGGACTCTAGTGTATTATGCATTTGATCTTTCCTTACCACTTCTCTTTGAAACACTGTAAATGATATGAAAAATTTAACACAATCAAACTCACCATGCTAAAAATTATTATGGATTCTACACCAATTAGGTAGAGCTATCTCCACTATATTGATCTCAATAATCTTGATGGGCTACTCTATGTTATTTACAAGCCTATTGAATGGTCTATTATACCTCTAGAACCCTGAATTATGATTATCACTTGGGCTATTAATAATTTCTATCTTTCTTTACATGCTAAGGAAGTCATTAATTAACATATACACCATCTTTTGAGTAATATCCAGTTCTACCTTTGTAGAATTAGTGCCCTAAAAAACCACTAGAAAATGTTGATTCTACTAGTAACCATTTCATTGTGCATGGTTGTTTAAGAAACTATCATTTGGATGTGTTCTCTATATTAGAAGAGGCAATATGTATAACTGATTCTAATTGAATGCAAGGACTTTCTGGTTCACATGTGGAACTAAATTCAATGTTGGGAGACCATTGTTAATATTAGGTATTCTAGGAACCTAAGGATTAATATGCCTATCAATGTTGATAGCCCCTTCATATACTAATGCGAAGGTGGTGAAAATAACAACCACTCTCAAGAAAACTATAGTAATTGGATCTAAAGCATTCTTGTACATTTCTAATGCCAATGCTACTTTGTATTTATATGATGGACTTAACCAAGTATACATATTATAAAATATAGCATTGAAAGCATAGATTGGCTCATTAAGATCCATATTCATGATATTAAAGTGATGGTATATCAAAATAGGACTAGTAACATATCTAAATTATGCAAGATTAGCAGATTGACATGTATTTCAAATGATGAAATTATTTATTAACTTAAGATACAAATCATAAACAACATCCATTAGTTTAAAAGGTAAAAGCCTACATGAAACACACTCATTAATAATATTCATTAACCTCAAATCATCTTTAAAGGACTTAATGTATTCTTATGTTATTCTTCCTCCTGAAGGAGATAAGGATGATAGATACTTTTTAGGATTCTTAGGTAGGTCATGTAAATCCCTTGGGACAACAATAAAATATCTAACCAACCAAGGTGGTCTAGCTATGAGATGAATAATAAGGGAAGTGTTCCTTACTAGGGAAGGTGTCTTGGATCTATTGTGGATAGGGGTAGTCAGTAAAAACCTAGGTCTCTTTTGATTTAACAAGGGTGAGACTAGAAGACCATCTTGAGAACTAGATCTAGTCACTCTCTTGGGTGACTCTAGTGAAAATCTACATATCAACTATCCTCTTTTATTAGGGGTGATCAAGGGATCCCTCCCTATAATTCTAGAAAGAGTGTTGATGTGGTTTTATGCACACCAACTTATAATGAGGTATCCTCTAATGTTTTAGGATATCAATGGAGGTGAACTCCACTATAGGGCACAATTTGTAGGTATGTGGTCTTAATAACCAAGTGATGGAATACCATGTAGGGTATGTAGGTTTTTAATAAGGATTATGAACAAAGGGGTGGTCTCTAAAATAAATTAAAGTCTAGATGAGTTGGTTTTTGGATGGTTGTTAATCTAAAGTGGGTAAGTCTCAAAATAAACTCAAAAAGAAAGGAAGGGTAGAATAGGAAAGAGAGACTCTTATGAATTCAATAATCACCTCTCTAATTAGTTTCTAAGTGGATAAATGATTTCATAACCAATTTCTATTGATATTATTTATTACACACATAGAGTCAAACATGGTCAAGAAGTCTAGGATAATTTTTATATAGGAAACTCAAAGGCCCCTGTCAAAGGTTTCTCCTTTTAGAGAAGCTATTGCACACTCTTGGTTAGGAGATTATGAATTGGACTAGTGAGGTATCTAAGATAGTTATTTCACATATATATAAAACTATATCAATGAAAACACATCTACACACTCAAAAAATATGAATCAATAAACATACTTTCCAATGATTAATGTAATTTGCTAATTACTCAATAACTATTACACATCTAAAACTAGCATATCAATCAATATAATAAAGAATTATTTATATCTTTTACACACTAAGAATTATTGAATCAAACAACCAAAATAAGATAAGCCTAATTACATAAAGACTAGAAAGAAAATACATAAACACATTTGCTGACAATCAAAATTGATTTTGCTCTTGTATATTGAAATATTCTAATCCTTTATAATTGTGGGTTACATATGTCTTTATAGACTTGGGGAGGGGTAACCTCATCATCCAAGTACATGAAAAATTTGGTTACATAGTGTAGTTATAACTTTAATTATAATTGTATTTACAAGATCATATAGAGTTATCTTACATTTGTCAATAGTTAGAATCAACCTTTACAATATCATACCACATGTGCATGTTTACAAAATAAATAGGAAACTTTTAAATAATTTTGAATCAAAAAATAATATAAATATAAAATTTACATCGCTATATGTATGTACATGCACAAAAATGACCCTTAAGGTTGAGTAGACTTCTGCATGTATGCATTGACTTTAGTGGGAGTGGTGATTATAGATGTTGGTGTTAAACGAGATGTAGCCACTTTTCTTTGCTTCTAACTCAAGAATTTTTTTGTGTGATACATCATGTTATTTCCATATAATATCTAACTTTAAAAGTTAAATTATATGTACCTTGCCAACTTTTACTGATAGATTTGCATGTTTTGTCTTTCTATTTTGAAAGTTGATTTTGAAAATTTCAACTTTAATTACCTTTTTCCTTGTAAAAATTAATTATGCTTCAATATATTTTATTGGTATCCCTTGTAAACTCTTCTTGAAATTGTTATAATCTTCTTGAATAATCTAATCAAAGTTAAGTATATTTATTAACCTACCTGTAGTATATTTTACTTTTGACAATTTCAAATCATTCAAAATTTGTAAGATGAGTGCTTCATGCTCCTAATATTTGGGCATTAATGCCCCATCTAATATCACCCACTCCCTATATTCTTGTACTCTAATGAAAAATATATTTAGGGAATTAGATACCACTAAAAGTATCATTAGATCTAAATGCTTGTATGCCTTATTAGTTGTATATAATATCAATAACTTTAATTTATTTTCATCTCATTTCAAAGAACTAAATAATTGGTGCATTTGAGATATGTGAGGGGCTAATTAAACACTCATTTATTCTAGTGCCTCTACATAATTATAACATTTTGAGGTAGCCTCATGTACTTCAGCCTCAATCCTTATTGGAATGTGAAATATCTATTTTTGTTCCTTTATTTGTTCTAGTTATGCTTCCAACTCCTGCCTTACTAGTTCTATCCCTTCATGCAATGCTACCATGAAATATTTATAATCTTTAGCTAGGGAATTAAAATATTAATTATAGGGGGACTAACCCAATTATCTATTCTTCCTTTTAGACAAAGCATAGACCTCTTGCCTTTCTTCAAGAATGATTTCCTTACTAGCTTAATCCTCCAACTTTCTATTTCTCACCCTTTAATTACTCCCAAAGGGATTATTAAATATGGTTGTTGTTTATGGGAGCTCTATAATATTGAAATTGGGTAGTTGTTAAGCCTTAGATCTCAGATCAATTACCTATGGGGGAGTCACTAGCTGTTAAGGGTCTATTTATTGTATATATTTAGCCATAGTCTCTTTCTCAAGATTTTTTGTTAAATGTTGATTTTTATCTCCCTTGAGGAATATGTCAAGAATGGAAGGAAAAATTACCTTGGACCAATACATACCTCAATATTGGGGGAGTGGATGGATAGTAATGACTTATTTTTCCCTATTTGCCTTACTTAAATTTATAATAGTGGTCTCTTGGGATGAACTGGGGGATGGAATTGGCAAAGTGATTTTTGTAGATGAAACATGAAGTTGGGAAGTGGATAGGTTTGTTTCAAATTTATTGGTGGCCATTTTATTCTTCATGGTTTTGACTATGGTATTCCTATAGGTAATATTAGCAGCAAAGGGAATAATGTATGTGGGTGGTATTATGGGGGAATATGAAGTAATGGTGGTATTATAATCCTTATCTACCTTAGGAGTGAGTAGAGGTATGTAGAGAGAGAAGAAGAGGATAATGAAAAATTAAGGGTGGAGGTGGAAAATTCTACCCTTGGAGTCTTCAAAATAGAAGAAATTAAAACTGAACCAAAAATAGGAATATATTAAGAAACTAGGGAAGTAGGGTTTGAAGGTTGAGCCTTCTTACCTATTAAATCATTTATGGTTGGTGCCTTCCCTTTATCAACCATAAGTATTAATGACTTGGCTCTTCTTAGAACTTATTTTTCATCAATTTATTTCTCTTATTCCTCCTTTTATTGAGGAATTGAGGGCAAACTCTATGGTTGATCCACTATTGGGCTACTTATGAGGGGAGCCCTTGGTTTCCTCTTGTAACCAATTATGGTATTTTCCTCCAAAGAGGAGCCTTAATAAATTGAGGTATAAGCCTCGTCTATACCTAACCCTAACACTATAGATTCTTGTAATTAGAGGGTAACTATAGTCATTTATAATGCAACTATGCTTAGATGCTCTGTGTCTTCTTCATCAGAGGAATCTATGTTAATTTGATCCTTTAGAGCTCCCTTAAGATTAGGTTAGTCAACCTAGGATCTTTATTAACAAATTTTAACAAAAATGAAGTTCTTATGAAGTATCCCCTTGTACCTATATCTATTTTAAGGGATGGATTTTCTAAAAATCTTTAGTTGTCCATTCTATACTAAGTGGCAGTCTAGAATGCATTTCCTTCACTAAAATTGAAGGATTTTACTAAATTATCTTTAAATGATATTCTTTTAGGAAAGAAACTTGTGTCCTTTTTATGACCTAGTCATCATATTTTGCATTCAAAAATATAAAGTCATGGCCATAAGGGACATATTGGTATGGGAGACCAAAACCTTTAATATGCCTTTGTATATGACCATGGGGATCCCAGTCCTATGTTGCATGGTGGGGAAGTTGTATCTCTTTCTCTTATTTCATACCTCTCTAAAATGGTTCCTCTATGTATAAAAAATTATACCAATGATCATGTGTGACCCATATAATGTTCTCTTTTTTTTATGAAGTCCTCCTCGACACTCCACCATAGTCGATAAGTGATTTTTTGACCTGATAGCTTATCTAGTACATATTTGGGGAGACATAAGGGGTGGACCTTATGACCAAAAATCATGATTACCATATAATCAAGGTAAAAATAGTAGTTACCCCTTCCATCTAGTGTTTTTGATATGCTTTCTCTAATTTTGAGTAGTGAAGTCCCATGGATTACCTGTCATACTTAAGGATAGGCATCCTTAGTAATTCAGACCATGTTATTTGTGTATGCATTAATATGCATGAACTAATAATAGTCACAAATGTGATTATTGACATAAATTGTAACCAAGCTCCAAATCTCACCAAGGACCTTATATATCATGCCCATTATGACATCTAGGAGATAAGACATCATGTAGAAGTGTCTAATTGGAGTGGGTTGTTTTCTCTTGTGCAAGACTTTTTCTCTCAGTTGGAAGCTAATAATTTCACCCAAGGTGAAAGTTTCATCACTTGTCATCATCAAATGCAATAATGGCACCCAATATAAATTAATAAAATGGATAGTAGTCATGCCATATATCTTGCTCAGTAATGCCATCCCAATCCACACCCTAACTTTGAATTTATTAATAAAGGTGAAATTCTTTATTTTATAGGTAATTATTACCCTAGGGAAAATCCATGAGATTAGTACCTTATCCATTGAATTTTTTTGGTTCTATAAGACTATCTTATGTTTTTCAAAAATTGCATCTAGAATTGTTAGTGATAAATACCTTTGAAATTCATCTTTGATGATGTAGGCCATGACTGTCAGGTTGTCCATGTGGTGCAAAAATGCATCTTATGTAATTTTCCTATTAAATATTAAATCCTAAAAAAGGTAAATATAGGGCATCACCTCAGGCTTGGCTTTTATTGAGTGTAGTGCTTATCTCTTGTGGGAGAGCAAGTCTATAACAAATTGACATTCTATGGTAGATAGAATTCCTTCCAGTGAAAACACATCAACAACATCCATAATATCCCATAATTTCAAGTAATTTCCATACCTATTATTGAAGATAATTAAATCATATGCTATTTCTATCAATTTAGTTGAATTCTTTATATAAAATGAGGATGGTAGAAGTTCTCCTTTGAAACTATTAGATGATGATGCCATTGTAATTATGTGTAGTGCTCAAAGTCCATTTATGTACTCTATGAAAAATTCCTCTCTACTAGTTGCTTGTTTGCTTGTAATAAATTCATAAGTACTTAGGGATTTTATTTTCAAGATAGAAATCAAGTTCAAATTCATTTATGAGTAATGAATACATTAATAGCTATGTGTTGTGTATATAGTATTTAACATTCAATTCTAGTTCATGCATTATAAATCTCCAACATTCATATATTTATTTTTACTGCATAGTTCAAATCTCATTATTTTAGTTGGTGGGTACCCTTAGCAACTATCAGGAAGTATTTTTTCTATATTTTCTAAGTATACCAGGCTTTCAGTATTCAGGAGTTAGGAGTTTGGTTTTGTGTTGGGATTAGATCAATAAAATTTCTGAATAAAATGTCTGAACAAAAAACCCAAAGACTAAAATTTATTGGAACAAATGTTTGAATAAAATGTCCAAACAAAAGCTCTAAGAAAAAATTATGAATTGTAAAAAAGTTGATGATGACTGTTTTAGATAATTTATCTGTTCAAAAATTCTAAACACAATCTTTGATAAAAAGGCCCAAACAAAAGTCTTGATACAAAATGTTTGATAAAAGATAACTCATTTAGAACAATTGTTCATAAAAAATGTCCTATGTGGAAACTCCAAACAAAAATTTCAATTCAAAAACTTGAAGACTAAAATCCATCAGAACAAATGTTCAAATAAAATGTCTGAACAAAATCTTTGACTAAAAATGTTTGAATAGTAAGACTCAAAAAACTTGCATGGTTCAAAAAAACCTCCCAAAAGGAATTAGTAAGTTTGTAAAAAAATGTATAATATAATGATTTATTCTTTCATGTGTAAAGGCTAAGGATAAATTCAATAGAACTTACATAATTCATAGAAGGGATCAACAAACAAGGCCAAAATCCAAAAAGTGGGTTCCCATTTTTTCCTGAAGAAAAAGGGTAGGTTAGGTACAACATGTAATGTGCAATTCTAGGAGTAGATAAGTTTCTTGGTCTCTAGATTATCTTATTTAGTAGCTAGGTGAAATATCTCATGTTACTAATATTTATCACTCATTCTCAATCTTAAAAATACATATTGAGGAGTAAAATATAAAAATACATAAAATTTATAAACAAATATATCAAATTTAAATTAAAAAATATATAAAGGAAAAATATCTTTCAGAATTCAAAATCATACAAAAAAATGTGATCATATCATTTAGAAAGTCCCCTTATTATATTAAAATATAAAACTCAATATTTGACCTCATTATAGATCCAAAGTCCATTGGAGTGTGGTAGATTAGTAAAATAGAGTAGGGGTGTTATATATAACATTATTTTCACTTAATTTCTTGCACTAGTACCCAATCCTTATAGTAAACTAACAACTATATAAGGGGTCACTAGGAATGGGGAACACATTTTGTAAAGGTAAGATCCTTATACATTATAATGCATTTGAATTCATCATATGATCTATATAATTTAATTGTTATCCAAAAATTATGCTTTCTAGGTCAAGTTCTCTAAGGATATTGAAGTTAAAAATTCTTACTCTTTCAAAACTAATTAGAGTGTCTTGTTTCTAGTAAAATAATAATTTTTCCCTTGATATTACCCTATTTTCTATCAATTTTATTTTTCCCCTTAAAAAATATACATGTTTCCAAATATCTACCATCTTATATAATTCTTATTATCCATTTATTTTATTAATTTATCATTGTGATAGGTGTTTATGTTTAAAGGTTCCCCTTTAAACTTGATACATTAGAATATAAGCTACATATTTGAGTTGTTTTGAGACGATCTCTCAGTCATTGCATTACATTTTTGATATTATATTAGATAGGGTTGGGATTTTTAGATTTTTTTTTTTTCAATTTTTTGGGTGATATATGCCTATTTTACTCTTCTCTTTATGACAATCCATTCCCCATGTCTACTATTTACTTTTCTTTACCTTATACCATCATTATTTTTCATTCCTTGGGTCATCCATACCTATTTTAGCCCTATTTTTATGGCTATTAAACCACTTTATCTCTTTATATTTCCTTAGGTCTTTTTGGAACCAAATCATCCCTCACTTCATGGTTTTCCATATTTCCTTCCTTTTCACTAGCCTTTCTAATATTTTTTTATGTTTTCATTTTAAAAATCCCTTGTGTATTCCCACATTAATTTTATATGTTTCTATCCTTTTATCTTTGATGTTATTTTAGGCATTGTTTTTTCACCCATCATGGTCAATATTTAGGTATTTACATGTAATCCTATTATTTTAATAGTAAGTCAAGGTATGTATGTGTTAATTTTAGTTCATTTATTTTACTTGTCATAAGTTATTTATAATATAAATTTTATATTTTGTGTTTCTATGTTTCTTCTCCAAAATACCATCTTGCATTCCACTATTGTGATACGTGATGATATTTATGTGGGTTATATATATATACATATACATACATACACATATATATATGTATATATATATATACATATGTATATATATATGTATATATATCTATATATATACATATATATATATATACATATATATATATACATATGTATATATATATATATATATATATATATATATATATATATATATATATTAGTTGGTGAAAATTTATCTTGTAGGAATCAACAATGCATATTTCTCCTTATGTGCACACCCTAAGGAGTGCACCGACATCAAGGGTGGGTCTACTCATTACACTTTATAAGATATTTTTTTGATATGATCACCTATTATATTTTTTACATTCACTATATTTATATCTAGTAATCCTAGCCTCCTCTAATGCTCTTTTCTCTACTTTCTATCTATTTTACCTAATTTCATATATTTACCCAACTAAGTAAATCAAGATATAGCTAGTTTTTTCATTCCCTTGTGTTTACAAATACAGAGATCATGATAATTGCAATTCATTTTACTACCTATGTCCCTTTCCAGTTACGTAGGGATTTCAATTAATGTATTTTTTCCTTTCTTTTACTAACTTAACTTGGCTAACATAGTACTATTTTATATTTAGATATTTAAACTACATTTATTTTGACCAATTCCATGGTCATATTTTATAGGTTAGTTTTAGGAGTTGTATCCATATATATAGGGCTCATATATCTGAATTTTATAATACATATACATCATTCTATTTTTTCATGTTCATGAAAACATGTTTTTAGTGTAATAATATGAGTTGGATTAAAGGAGATTACTATTGTGTAGGTTTTATCATTACTAAAGGTATTTGAATTTAAATATAAATTAGTTTAACCAAGAACATAAAACTTGGTATTTAGAGTATTTTAATTAAGGGCATATATCATCATCATTTCCATTTGAGTTTCTACTTGCAACATCTCTCATAAAGTGTCATTTAAGCTAAGGGGTAGATTGATGTGCTAAAAGGTCAACCCACGGTAATCATATATTTCTCTATACTCTTTAATTTATTTGGTTTATGGTATTATACTATAGTATTATATTTGTGTATTCTTCTCCATGGTTATTTTAACTTGTGTTTATTAATATGCATTATATTTTAATGCCATTATATCTTAGTTTAGATGCCTCTTGGTTACTATCTAATGGAGTTTTTATTTATTTAGTTTATATTATTACCATATTGAATCTAGGTTTCCATTTTTCAATTCATTGTGTATGATTTACATATTATATCATTGAGACCCCATTTACAAATAGATCTTGATTTTAGATTCTACCCAATTTATGACCTAGATTATTGTATGTAGTTTGTACTAGTATGGTATTTACCTTTTACTACATTAGAGTATATTTTTATTTTTTACCATATTTAAAAAAATAACATTATTTAGATACATTTCTTGAGTTCTTCAAAGGAATGATATTTTATATTTTTCTTATGAAATACTTATTTAGAATCTAAGATTTGAATGTGAGACCATGACATGTATGATAAACTAAGAAAAAACCTATGATATAAGTTATAAAGTTCAAGGAAACTCCTTAATTATATGAGATAACATGGATTTTTTAAATCATAGATTACCTTGATATTCTTTAGATCTACATGGTTACCTATGTATCTAATGATGGATCCTAGATACTACATTAGTGCAACACCAATTTTACTCTTCCCTAAGTTGTATTAATTTTTTTTTTGGTAATGTGTCTAAGATGAATTATATGGGATCCACATGCTCCTCCCAAGTCTTATTTAAGATGAGGATGTCATCCAAGTATATGATAATGAAATATTTAATGAAGGGTCACAATAAGTCATCTATTAGGTATAATAATGTTATGATTAATGATAAACCCCTAAAAAAATAGTGTGCGATCTAGCCCAAGACATAGGTGGGGTTTGGGTCCTATAATACAAATAAAAAACCAAGACAACTATAAGAACCCAACACAAATTGACATACACACCAAAAACTAGATACCAAAAAAATAACTAGCTACAAGAGGATCCACATGTTACTATTACTTATAAATTAATCTTATTCATGACTCTTTATCTTATCTATAATTTCATTAGTGTGGTGAATTAAAATTTTCCCATCCATCCTCCAATAACTGGGGATATATTTGAGTTCTTTCCCTCTAAAATTACTATCTTACTAAGTTTCCTAGGTAATTAAGCATGAGTCCTTCAGATGACATAATTTACTATAATAAGAACAGATTTATTTTTACTTTTCATAAATAATAATATGATTCCAAGATCCTAGATCATATATGAGCTACATAGAGTTAATAAAATATTTCTCTAATAAATCTAGGATATAGAGCTAGGTTGAGACCAACCATTAGGTGTAATAATGTTATTGGTGCATTATTAAATATATAAGGCATGAAAAACCACTATTATATTATTTCCAACCTTTTGAACATTTTATTCAAAAAATACTCAAGATGGTTTGGTACCATATGGTAGTTTAACTTCAAGGCAATCTTAGTAAGGTGTTATCTACCTCGGATCTGGTGTAACTAGTTCTTAATGCAAGGAATTTAGTACATATTCTTAATTATTATTTTTATAAGATTATGATAGTAAATTTTCAAGTACAATGTGCCATGTTTACTTATATATTAGACCATCAAGATTCAAACATGATATGAGTTTGGTGTGATCTTTTGTTGATAAAAAATATCCTAAATTTATCACCAAACTTCATAATTATCTCAAATAGACATTAAGATCAATGGATTGTTTTCATAAGAGGATCTCTTGACAAAAAGAATTTGATGACTTACCACTATAGACATATAAATTTGGTATTTTACACTTGGAAATATTATTTTTGAACTATATTTGACATACATGACTTGTGTACACACATTTGATTTGTTCACAAATTCTCTCATATATGTTTATCTATCTATGGACTTGGCCATCCCAATTCAATGTCATTTACAGTTAAATTTTATAACATGTTTCTATATTATCCTAATGATATTTTAATCATACTTTAAATAACTATTTTTTCTTTCTTGATAATGTTGGTAATAATTGGATGTTAGTGGTTACCACAAGAATCCTTCTTTTCTAGTAGTGTCCCATATTTTTCAAATGAAAAATTTTCAAATTCAAATATCTCCATGTGGTTGGCCTAAGGATGTTTCCTATGTCCAATATGGGAGAAAATTCCAAAAAAAAATCTGCACACACACACACACACACACACACACACACACACACACACACACACACACACACACACACACACAAAAACCTACGGTTTTATTCACTTGGTCACTATTTGGATATTTCATTTAAAACCACTTGAATATTGAGAACTACATTTAAACATCCTAGAGGCATCATCCTAAAAATTACAAATATATAAAAACCCATCAAAGGAATAATCTAAGGGTCATGTTTTAACACTAACACAAGGCAACAATTTCATGTTATCAAGTTTCAAAATCTAAATAATTTCATTATATTCTAACAAAAAACTATTAATAAAACATACACATAGGTGGGAGAAATACATTTAGTTTGATACCTCTTTAGAATATTAAAATGTAGGCAATTATTGACGACTTAGTAGGGTGTAGTTGGGGATATCTAACTAATTTTTGTATCCCCTTTTCTAGGTCAATAAAGTGTCAAAAATGGAGCTATGGTTTCAAGGAAAGGGAAAATAAAATATAAATTTATTCATAATAATTAATATCATAAACAAAACAAACATAATATTTTTAGGTAGGTGCATCAATATATGGTAGAACATAATGTAAAATTATGACAATGACCGTTTGTGTCTAATAATTTTATGGAAATATGTTGGTATATTTTGACAATAATTTATTGATTTAGTCACTCAAAAATTAATTTCAAACCATTTTAGATGAATATACATATGTGATGAGCAAAATAAAGCAAACTATCTACTAAGTTCCTTATTTCTTGGTCATTTACATATTTAGTAAGTGCAATCAATTTTTTATTAACTTAAAAAATGTATGGTAAATTATATATACTATGTAATATGAATTATAATAATTTTATACTTATAGTTTAAATCACTAAATCCAAAATAATTTAAAACACTTTAGTGAACCTAACATGAAATTTACACCTATATTCCTAGGAGAGTATTGAGATGATTGGCACCTAGTGAGTAAAGTTAGACTAGATAATGGAAAAACATCCCTTTGAAGTAATCAATGATAATGTAATTGTAAATAATTTTAAAATTAATTCATCATAGTAATATCACACATAAATGATTCATTGAGACAAAAATAATAATATCTAGTATGATTCAAGCACAAGACACATACCACATTACATGGTGTATCAAAGGTGAATATCTAGTGTTTATACAAAATTCAATCAAAAATGTATAATTCATGGATATAAAACCTTATATCAAATTTTGAGTAACTAATAAACAAGATAAACTAATAATTATATTATAAATTTTAATTGATAATAATTTGATCATTATACCTTCCACTTAACATAGAAATGTAGGCTCATTATGACATCATCATGGGAAGTCATTGTGAGGTTATGATAGGATAATTAGGAATGAAATAGATAGTTTTACATCACTACAATAAAATTTTATAAGTTAAGGGATAAATGTATCATCATGATAATACAAGTAAAGTATATTCCACTAATAATAGTTACTAACATGGCACAATACAAGAACAAATCACATATAAAGTACAAGCATTCACAAAAGTACCCATTGATTATTTAGGTCTACTTTGAGGGTAATTATTGAGAATATATTAAAATTTATGAGGAAGAGTGTGAAATGATCATGTATAATTCTATTATTAAAATAATTTTGTCTAGGATAGATGAATTTCAAAATAGTATATAATTGATGGATCAATAAGGCATATTAAATTATCGATTAATTTTGTGAAAAATGTTGTAGATACATTGGTTTTTTTTATGTGTACTAGTTAACAATTATAAGATATAAATGGATATTAGTGTTTGGAATGAAAATTAAAAATATAGTATGTACTTCAAATAAATGTATTAAATTCATGATTGAAGGTAATACAATCAAGATTCACCATGATAGAAACAATGAGAACCAAAATATTAAAAACTTAAGGAATAATAAAATGTCATTATTTGATAAGATAGAGTATGATACCTCATGTATGATTGAATAAAATGAAATAAATATGCATAACATCTAAGAAATATAAAAATTAAAGGTGAAGGTTCTCAACATACAAATACATAATGATTATAATGATGATAACATATGGGCATTTCATGAGATCCTAAATTTATACATGAGCACTTTATCCTTAAATTGGAATCCATTCGGTGTTATCTTAGTATTATAAGATTCACATA
>JARHVA010009175.1:0-2500 GCA_037957365.1 Torreya grandis
TAACATAGTCCAAGAAACAACACCTAGAAACCCATACCTTGGTATTTTGGATCCTTTTTATGATTTTTTAAGATAAAAAACTATTGGGGGAGGTGAATAAAAATATTAAATAAATTTTAAAGGTTTTATTTGGGTTTTTAAATGGTAAAAAATGCATTATATCCCTTTTTGTTCACTCTCGTCCATCTATAGACCTATGCAAACTAGACAAGGGTTTTGAGAAAGGAAACTTGTCTAAATTTTGTTTCAACCATAAAAAAATATTAAAACCTTGAAATAAGATTTAAATTAATGTGTACTAGATGATTCAAGAGTTTTTGGATTATTTAAATTCTATACAATGTACTTTCTTGTACAATGTGCTTGTATGAGGCCTTAATAGACCTAATTGAGAGAAAGGGTTGTTGAATTAGGTAGAATACATTGACAGTTGTAAGATAAATTTTAGTAGGGAGATGTAATGGATTAATGGGTGTCAAAATATGTGTATATTTTATATGGTGACTTGATAGATTATTCATACCTACTATATTTACATGAAAATATGGGTATTAGAGAGGAGACCTCAAAGAGAGAAATGTTAACTACTTGAATAATTTATTACTTGGAGTTTTTGTTAGTTATTTGGATGGAAGATGGTGTTTTACTAGGAATGTGAATGGTCATTAGAGTCTTTGATATAAAATAAGAACCTTTAAATAATGAATGACCCCCTTAGGCCTATAAATCTATGTGAGATTGATAAAGTTGGAAGAAGAAGGGATAAGACAAACATGAAAGTGGATTAGGAGATGATGATGGTAATATATATGGAGATAATGTAGAGTATGAGGGGTGGAGATAGGTATTCGAGATTAAGAAGAGGACTAGATACATGAAAGTAGACTAATGAGCCTAGTAGAGGCAAGAATAAACAAGAGTTTTAAGAAGAGAGATTTAAAGTACCTGTACAAGGAATCAAACTAGAGATGATTGAAGGAAAAAGAGAAAAATTCAGATCCAGGTTATTGAATATTGAGGTTGTAGGAATAAGATCCTTACATCATATACTTAATTATTTTTATAAATTTAGTTATAATAGTGATAATGGTATCCTTAAAACCATAGATTTCTCTGTCACTTATTATTTACAATTATATCTCTAATAGGGTATCAATAAAATTCAAACATGGTAAGCACTAATAATTTATAACATATCCTCTATTCACAACCTACGTTTATTTAAAGAAAATGAATTCTTTCCAAGAAACCATGAGGTTGAAAATGTTTTAAACTCATATCTCAAGGAAACTATATAAAGTAATGCAAAATTTATTTATCTAAGATACTATTAATTTACAGTTTATGCACACTAAGGGTTATTATGGGAATATCATTAAAATTTTAAGATTGCATAAATTTTAACTCCTAGTCATTAGTTATGGGCCTCAGTTTTTAAAATAACCACCTAGTGAAATAATGGTGAGTAGAGTAGCTATTAATTATAGATGGTTCAAATGTGACATATATATAGATTCTACTTCTAATGGATGGGTGGATCTTAACCTAAATTTAATTATTATAAAATTTATTAAAAGGGGGAACGTTAAGGTGGGAAATAAATTTCTCAGTGACTCAACTTAGGTTTAAACCCTTCCAAGTAAGATTTTTATGTCTTAGTCCAAACAAATGTCAATAGCTAATATATGATGAAAATTATTATCAATTCAATATACACATATACATTGTTAATCATAAAAGGAAACAATGGAAACATACTCATTGATTAAAATAAAATATATGGTTAGAACCATAGTGCATTGCATATCCTCTATACCTAACCAATAATATGTATGATCTATAATTAATGAGTAAAACTAAAAATTTGTCCACTTTAAGTAATTATAGAAAAAACATCTTGAAAACCTATTGCATATTATAATTAATTAATATAAATTATTCAAGAGACACAAAAAATATTTTAAGAGACAACTTGTGCTTATATTAATTGCATAAATTATCCTCCCTTACAATTCAGAATAAACCTGTACTTATAGCCTGGGATGGGAATGCTTGATCCTTGGAGCTCAATGCAATTTAATATAATATAAATTAGGATAATGTGTCAAAATTCATGCAAGTTATGTATGAATACAATATATTAAATATAATACTAGTTTAAATATAAAATCCTTTTCATTCAAAATAAGCCATGGATGTTTAAATTAGATGAAGACTTGCATGATGTCTTAGTTGGAACTATTAGAAAAAAAATTATACTTGAAAACTTAAATAATCATCATGAAATATCCAACTAAAGTAATAGGAATAAATTTTGTCATTAGAGTATGAATTTAGGTGGCATTCCTTGTTGAAGTTAACACTGGAGGCACTATAGTTGATGTGGTCACATGAATTAATCTAGTTAGAGTATATAGTATAGGGTATGTAGGGAATAAATACTTAGTTGTAGAAGGTTGATATTTATATGATGATTTTAATAATAAAGAGATCAAATCCC
>JARHVA010009175.1:12500-62500 GCA_037957365.1 Torreya grandis
AGTGCCAATGATAAAAAAATTGCATTATATTTTTACACAAATATTTAAGATAACTATGTATAATTTGATGTCTTTTTAAAGTATTAGAACATAGGAAATATCTAGTCATTTAGTAAGGAGTAGTTGGGGTTGTCCACCCCATTATACTAACAACTTTTTAAAGGTTATCTTTTGGTTTAATAAAAAATTGTGAGTTAGAGGGAATGTTTTCAAAAAATTACATTATCCCATAGGACCCAAGGTATGGTCACATAGAGGAAAAATTTTAATTGTGCAAGCATATGGGTCTTAGGAATTACAATCATACACATTACACATGAACACTACATATAACCACTAGATATTACAAGACACTAGAGAAGTTATACTCTATAAGAAACATCCAAAGATGTATTCATAATCTAGTAACCATTTATAATGATATGCACTTATTAATAGTCCAAATCTTAAAACATAATAAAATAAATCTACATTGATCAATTTTTTTTAGTTTTAAATTATTTATACTCTAATATATGGGGAATATATCCAAATTATTACCATAATCATAGTTCCATTTATTTTTAGTATATGAACTATTCTTGATCAAACATTATATGAAATCATTTTTATGTGGATAAGTCCATATTATTTTAAATGTTCATTCTCTAATACAAATTTGAGCAACTGATGAAGAATCACAAAGAATTTTGAGGTATTTAAACACCTTTTATGAGAAAAGGGTGAACTAAATAAATTAAATATATTACTCTCATTTTTATTTTTCAATTATAAATTAAAGTAGTGTAATAAATGTTTATCCATTTAAATTTAAATTAGTACATTTATGTCCATATTTTTCATATTCCTATTGTTTTATAGTTTTCCAATATTTTATATCTCTTAGGTGTAAAATAAACAAAATAGTTACATACATTGATAAAAAAAATAAAAACTCTCCCTTCCCTATATGACTATGAAGATAACTCTACTTTGCCAATGACTTGGTTACATGAAAATACATCTACTTGATGATAAATTTGACCTTATTTAATTTCTCTCTCATACCTTTTAATCATGGAGTTGGACCTTCTTTCCTTGTTTCTTATTCTATTTAAATGATTTAAATTGACACTATAAATCTCTTATAAAAACTTCTTTAAATCTTGGTAACTTGAAACTGACATCCTTCCAACCCATTTGAGCTCTTTTAATTTTATAAAATTGTCCATGGAACACATTTTATTCATCTATGTAACTTTTGCCCATTTTTTGGCCTACATACCATACTTGCTTGAATAAAGTGTAGTTGCCTAAGGTTTAAGTATAGATCAAGGCTTGGATAGGATTTATGGATGAAATTAATGGACCAAAGGGATTTTACAAAGATTAGGGATTTTGAAACACTTTGAGCTTGTTTTAAAAGTGTATCTTGCCAAATTATAAGGGATAGGTCTAAAATTGCAAACAATAGGTATCTAAACATATTTTCATAACGTTCTAGCCTTCAAAGATTAAGGTACAGTTCAAGCCTTTTTGGGAAAATCCTTACTCAGGAAATATTTTAGGCTTTCCTTTTGCTGAATTCATTTCTTTCTGACTTATTATTTGGATAAGTGTTCTTTCTTTCAGAGGTTTTATTTTGGGTCTTTTGGACTAAATGTCAGGAGTTGTTTCAAACATTTTATCCAAAAAAAAAAGAATGAAGGATCATCTCTCACAAAGTGTATCACATAAAAATTTTGAAGTTTATTTTTTAGCCAAAGTGGTCATCTCAAAAATCCTAAAGGATATTTCTCAAAGCTAAGTGTCACATTTCCTTCGTGAATGTCCACATAGTTTTCCTAAAGGCATATTTCTTTTGGGGAAAATGTTTGATAAAGTTTTTGAAGGGAAATTCTATAGGAAAGTGGTCCAATAAAAAATTATCTAAGGGATATTTTCTAGCAAAGTGTCCCATGCATTTTTTATGAAGGATATATTTTTTAGGCAAAGTAACCAAGACAATTTAATCGAAGGGTATTTTACCCAGGAAAATTGTCCAATACAAAAATATTGAAAGGCCAATTTTTTAGGAAAGGGTCCTCTAAATTTTTCTTGAAAGGTCTTTTTTACAACAAAGTGTCCCAAACACTTTTTACAAAGCATACTTTTCTTCACCAAAAGGTCCATTACAATTTCTCAAAGGGTCATTTCTAAAGAAAATTGTGTGGTTCAAGGTTTTTGAAGGGTCTTTTTATTTCAAGAAAGGGTCCAATATAGAATTTCCAAAGCGAATTTCAAAAATGCAAAGGGTTATTTTGAAAAGGATGAAGGGCCATTCTAAGGACATAATTCCTTCAAGAAATTTTTCTTGAAGGCATATTTCTTTCGTAAACTTTTATCCTGAAGAAAAAGCCTAAGGTAGAATTATTTTGGACATTTTGTTTGAAATATTTTCTCATGGAAAAGAAGCAAAAAGATAATTCATTTAGATTAAGTGGTTAGAACACCAACCTCGAAGACAAGGTGCCAAATGGAAGGAGGAATCTAAGATCTCTATTTGTTCATAAAGCCTTTTAAGACACTTTGGTTTCACTTAAAGTATAAATTAACATTTTATATAGATAGGAATATATTAGCATAGCCACCATGGGATGAAATGATGCTTGTAATGGCTTAGAAATGCATGGAATCCATCTAGTTCTTCAATATGTTCATTGAGACACTTGGGCCTAGTAACAAAATTCTGAGTAGGCATTTGCTAACATCGCCATTGCCACATGTGGATGAGTCAAAGAAATTGGTCATGTGGGTTTGCTCATATTTGTGACTAGATGATATGTGCCATGTTTTAGGTCTTATGCTAAAGCACATCAAAATTTATAGAAATCCATAGTTGGCCTCTCAGTGATATTCTACATTATTTCATACTTAGTCTTTTTCAAGAAGTTTTAATATAGCTAAGTGAGCATCTTGTCAAATCCATATCTCAAAAGTTTGTTAGTTTCAGGGTAAAGTGGTCACATGGGTTTATTCATCTTGGTCCATAATTGTTACACATTAGGTTCTAGATCCTTCACCAAAGTGAAAATGATTGGCATTTGATCAAGCATCTAAGATCAATGGTACACACGTAGGTTAAAAGGTCAAAGGGATTAGAGGATAAAACATGGTGTAAGTGCATGAATTAATACACTAATAGTAGTATCCTAAGGATTAACACATGTTTGACACATGGCATAAGAGGGGACAAGGATGACATTTAAAAAGTAGATCGGAGAGCTCATGTTTGTTTGTACTTGGAAAATCTAATGGAGTGAGCTGAGTTAAAGTGTCTACGAGCCTAATTATAATTTAATAACCAATTAGAGAAAAGGCAAGCTTATGGAGTTTATAGTGAGGGTTAATGAGCCAATTTTTGACTCAAGCTAGAGGAAATATATATAATTGACATAAAATATGATCCAAATTGGACTAAAATGCATAAGTAGGGGCCAAACATTACCAGTAGGGTTCTAAAAATATAGATTAGGTATTTTATACATAATATAGACCAATCATCCAGTAGAGTATGCATGATGATAAGAAAAATAATGACCTTATATTAGTTTTCCATCTATAGGATAGGCTTATGATTTAGATATGAAAGTGGAGCAAACATGTGACTAATGTAAAGGGTTTTCATCCTTGAACATGGCCATAGTCTCAACAATCAGCCACCTAAAAAGCATGAAGCCATGATTCTATCAGATCTATGATCATGAGGTTTTGACCTCAAGTGAGAGATGGTTTGAAGGATCATATAAAATTTCCATTGATGGGAACTAAAAATAAGAGAATTCAATGCATCCTCAAAACCTTTGGTAACTTTCTCACTCAACAAGCCATGGGCAATATCTTGATTGATATAAAAGGTGGTAAGGTTTTCATTGGTTAAGATGCATAGGTGGTGGCTTAGGTTAAACTAGTGACCTAAGAAAATTGTTCTTTTTTTGATAGAATGCATGCACATCCTTTCTTTCTATCTCCCTTCTCTTATATATCCTAGTCTCATTCGCATTAAAGGGGTTCTCATCTTTTAAAATTTAGAATTTTATTTTCTGAGACAAGGATACTCATCAAGACTCTTACAATAGTGTGCTGATTTTATATGGTCAAACCCTATCAAAATATTGTAAGAATTTCCTTTTGAGCTAATATGATCGACTCTTTGCCTATCTCTTATCTTTAATCAATGCTTAGTATGCTTCTGCATGGTAAATTTGTGAAGGATATTATTCCTAGTTTATTGTCCTTATGCTTGCCTCTTTGAAGGTGTTTTCAAACTAACTTACTGGTCTAGAATAGTATTCCATTTGTAACCTCTTCTATGAAATATCTATGTAACTAGTGAGATTGAGCAAGCCATAGTTATCTTTTGTTGATCTAGTGCATGTTCAAGCTTATGTTGAGTGTCTATTCAACTTTTTTTTATCACCATTTTATCTTTATTAGGTGACTTTAACCACATTTATAACCCTTTTCCTTATGAATCATCATTTTAGAGTTAGTTTAGGTAAGCATCAAGAGGAAGTTAGCCTTCTTCAAAGGTTTATCCCCAACATAGGTTACCCATAGCCTAGGGTTGTCACAATATTATAACTTAGTTGGAGAGATCCTCAAGAACCCTTTCCAAGGTTGAAAATCAAGTCTATAATAGTTTTTGGAATTCTAAGTGGGGCCCACTTCTCTTAAAAGGAGAGTTCTCAATGTCGGTGCTGGTTTGATCAAATTTACAATAATTAAGCCTACAACAACATCTAGTGACTCCAAAAGGAAGAATCAACACTCTAGTGTAGAATAGTAGCTTCATTTCATTCAAAAGCTAACAACAAGGTTAGCTTCAATAGGTATTCCCTTTTACTTTGTTTAACTACCTTTAAATTTAGCAAAATTATTAAGGTTTACCAATACTCATTCATATTAGGTAAACTTTGTTCCTAGGTCATTTCTAAGGCCTAATCTTGTAAGAACCCCTTTATTAACCCCTTGCATAGCCATAAAAACCCCTAGAGATTTTACATATTTTAATTTCCAAATCCCTCTATCCATTGGTCACTATGATCTTATCCTAGTTTTAACCCTTAAAAGTGTTCCCTTGTTTTACTATTTTTGGGAAACTAGGGGTTTAATTTCATAATTAGTAAAGAGGTCTATATTAATCTAGAAAATATGTGAATATAGTATGCCTAAATTAACCTAGTGATTTTATAAATCTAGATTTGATCAATTAATTAATAAAAATAGTAAACAAGGTGTTAGAGAGTGAACTTAGCTGATTTCTAGACTGAGATGGAGGATTCTCGAACTACAAATTGCTGAGCTAATTAGGTGGACTACCAAAAATAGGACCTAGAAGTATATTTTTTGCCTAGACAATAGTGATGGAAATTAGATACCTGGAGGTTCAATCTTATAGTCCTATTTTTGGTGATGTAATCCATCTAATATAATTCTTCTAAGCTTTATGGGTTCCATTTTGATACTTTGAGAGGATCTATTTCTGGAATCTCAGGTCTCGATCATCTACAAAGCTCTGAGTGTAACTAATTCTATCTTCTAGGGTCCTAGTTCCTCCTTAAGCTTGAAAAGTGGTCTTGAATCAAATATAAAAAGGGGTTAGGGTGTATTATGAATTAAATGTATGATCACACCCCATGTGTGGGCATGCTTTCTACATGCCAATACTCTAAGGAGGGATCAAGTCCAATTTAGTTATCCTAAATTGAATGTGTATTATGCAATACTATGTATGTAATGAAAATATTATGTGAATCTCCATAAGCTTGAGATGACTCATGAATTGTGTGGGAGCTTGAGTAGGATTTAAATAATAGTGGTTGGTTGTATGTAGAGAATAGGAAGACTTGCTTGAGTGTGCTTAGTGTATTTCTAGCTCATTCCTTTTGAATGATTACCAACCCTTCTAAATGACCATTGAATAGGATTTTATAGGGAATTTTATGATCCTAGGTTAGATGAATTCATATTAGGATGGAAGGGAAAAAGATATGAATCTAGGGAAATCTGATCATTTGAGGCTAAGAGTGACTTCAACAATATTGCTAAAAAGTGGACACCCTAGGGTCTAGCGTTATAGTCTAATTTATGGTGATATTGTCTAAGGGGATAAAGACCTTAAGGGATATGCTTGTGCTTAAGAGAGGAGTCTAATGTAGCTATGGCTAATTTAGAAAGGCTTTAGGTGAATGAGAAGCAATGAAAACATGCCTAGTGGGTTGTGTAAGAAAGCAAGAAAGACCTATGGTTTTGAATTCACAAGTCATGCTCAAGTTGTACAAATTGTATTTCTATGTGATTAAATTTACCCCCCCCCCCCTTTATTCCAAGTGTGTAGCTAAGTGAAATACTAGGATAAAGGAGAAATAGTAGAAGCATACTTGAACTTACCTATGAGGCTAAGCCTAAGAAGATGTGTGATGTTAGATTTGTGAGTGATGAGAGCACATTATACTATGTGAATCTAAAAACAAGGAAAGTGAAACTAGATCAATTCTTACTAGATATGTTATATCTAAAATAATAATTTACAAAGATAGGTAAAGAGAGATAAAAGAATATAAAGGAATAAATACACCTCATCAGGTACATGAACCAATATAAAACTTGTTATGCTACTAGGTTGTGTTGAGTGACGCTGGATGAATACTAAACCAAGAGTTATATCCATGGATGAGTTGAGTACTCAATATCTTAGATGGTGGCTCAAAAATACAAAGGTAGGTCATTTAGATCCATTGTCTACAAATAAGAAAAGTTAATGAATCATGTCTATGTTCATTGATGTCTAGATCTTGTGTTTAATCCCTCTAAATAGGTGGCTCAAGAATACAAAGGTTAACTAGACCTTTGGCTCCATCATTACCTCATGATGTGAAGTTGAATAGAAAGATACAAGTATAAGATGAATGTCATATGAGATGGCTCATAAAGCCCATGAACGTGTTATAATTTGATAATGTTAGCATGGATAGCTAAATGAAACTAAAAACTAGGCCAATGTTGGCCACATCAAAATATGGAGATTGGAACTCATATAAAAAGCTAACTCCAAAACTAGAATCAAATCAAGAACTCAGGTACTCAAGAAGTAAAATTGCATAAAAATTTATTTGAAAGTGAGTGGTGATGACATGTAGATGGAGTAAGACACATAGCTACTAGGAATATGCATGAAAATATACTGAACTTGGAAAAGAGAAGGTCCATGTGTCATGACAATTGTCCCCAATAACTAGTGTCTGAAACATAAATTTTGAACTAAAAGTTGTATCAACTACCATGTCTAAACTATAATTGGAAAACCTCATGCCATGCAGGATGCCCCCTGTATCTATATTCTCTAAGTAAAAAAGAGCTAAAAACTACTAGATTCTCAACTATACTATTATGGGAAAACCATGACTAAACTCACCCCTCTCCATAATTCTAGAAAAACTAGAAATTTTATTGTCTGGACACTAGCACTAGAAATTAGAAACTTTGGGGTCTAGTGTTATAGTCCAATTTTTTGTGCTATTATCTAGAGCCAAAACTAAAAACTATACTATGTTCTCTACTATCTACCTAATCTATCCTACCTATACCAAAATCTGGAATTTGTACTGAATTGGTCTAAAAATGCATTTTTGTTTTTTAATCTGTAGAAGCTCTGATCTCTATGACAAAAACCCTATTTATTGCTCCCTCTTTTGAGGGTGGAAATGATGACCTTACAATGACTACACTTAGAATAAGAATCCCTACAAGTGTGTTAATCTATGAAAACATTTGATATAGCATTTATATTCATGATCTCAAGATATAGCAAAAGTTATAAAGAGATATTGTTAGATCTACAGGGGTATGCCTAGATAAATATAACAATATAATAACATGTGTATAAGATAAAGATATAATGTGATATGTTAGATGTTATTTTTTAGTAGCATGGAGGAATGAAGCATGATGTCCATCATGGCATCTAAGAAGCAAGGTAAGTGCATGATTAGAATCATGGCATTACACACAAAGAGAAATGATTAAACAAACAATCATACAAAGTAAGAATCAAGAAACATACAAGGTTGACCAAGTAGTCAAATAAACATGCAAGGCATACAAATCATTTTAAAATGTTACATACACACACAATAATAACAAGCAAATATTGGCACAAGGGACAGAGGCACATGAAAGGCACATACAAAGGAAATTGGCAAGTGTCCAAAGGCACACACATATAGACAAGAGAAAAGGACAACTGGAAAATACCCTAAAATACAAACAAGAAGCAAACATGAACTCAAAAATGCAAACACATCTAACTAATCAAAGCAAATAGTGGAAGCATGAAAAGTACAAGAAGAAGTAAACATGCATCTAACTACAAAAAGTGAGAAGCAAGAGTATACAAGATATGTAATACAAGACTAATGTATATGCTATGAAATATAGAAGTGTGGTAAATTCCAATGGATATTGATGTAATATCTATGTAAGAAAGTAAGGAACATACTAAAACAAGATGTCTAAACTATGTAGTGTAAGAATGACATAACCTAGATGGTGTAGTCATGTTGAGTGTGCCCCTAGTGGGTAGATGTATCGATATGTAGCTAGAATGTAGACATAAGATACCCCCTAGATGGGTGGATTAAAGAAATCAAGGATCTAGAACCACTACAAACAATTAAAAGAAGATCAAGTGAAGTCTCGTAATATAGATAAATTGACAAACAAGTAGTATAGAACATCATAATGTAAGTCTAGTATAGTCTTTTAGTAATGTAAGAACATAGGTGATGTAAATAATTGACATATATATATATATATTTTTTTTTTGAGGTTTGTATTGTTTTTATATTTATAGAATAAACTATGTGAAATCATGCAAAAGAGACTATGTATAGGAAATACTACAAAGGAATGATACTAACCGATGAGTCTCAGATGAGATTCCCTATCATGGTGTCTAGTATCAAAAAGTGGAATCATGTATGATCATGAGGCATGATGGAAGTGCTGAGACTAAGGCTCTTAAAGTTGGATATGATATAAATGCTCTAAAACCTATGAAGTAGAAACTGACTCTAGGGATCCCCTGTAACTCTAAGAAGCAAATGAAACTATAGGGATCTTAGAGACCCATCTGTAAGTAGGAAAAGCTATCTAGACATGTGTTCTATATGTAGATTCCTAAGATCTCAATGAAATTACTCTTGGTGTGAAAATTATAGCTATAAGCTATCTAGAATCCCAAAGCTATAGAGGTGTATGGACCCTCCATATTGGTAATGGAACTAGAATTGGTGTTGGAACTAGCTCTCAAATTAAAAATGGCATTAAAACTAGAAGTGGAAACTCATATGGAACTATAATAACTATAATAACCTGATTAACATGAATGAATTTCATGCATTGATGCAATGTAGATGGAATCGCTCATAGTTTTTGTATCCAAGGTCTACCAAATAACATGTCAAAAAATCTTATGCTAATAACTATAGTGAATGGGGTGGTCATGCATGTAGGACCAACCTATAATGGAATGAAGATCTCACCTAATGTAGTCTGACTATGTCCATTGAATCCATTAATAGCTATGTTAGTCAAAGTGATATCCTACTCTATATACCCCAAGTGTTGTAGTAGTGCCATAGTACACATGTTTACACTAGATCCATTGTCAATTAGAGCACTGTTAGTGGGATGATCATGAATAAAATATTTTTTAAAGAGTGCATGATAACATGTGTCATCATCAATAATCTCTTTATTGGAAAAGGTGATAGAATGCTGAACTTTAAGGTTGGAATGAAAGGTGTCAATCATGTGGCTTAATGGATGTGAATCAGCTATTGGTGACCTCTATGTATCTAGTGGAAGATGTGCCTGATATGCTTGATGTACACCTGATGTGTCCTATACCTCTAACTTGTTATGCTTTGGAAATGGATATAAAAAAATTTTAAGTGACTTATCCTGCATTGGTTTGGCCTGAAGAGGCTCAATTGAAGTGCCTAGATCAATCTAGTTGGCATCAATTAAACCTTGTATCTTATCCCTGAGACTAATGCATCTATTTGTAGTATGGCCTAGTACCTTGTGAAAGTCACAAAATGCATTTTGATCATATCCCTATGGAAGTGGATTTGATGGATAAACTTCTATGATAGGAGGTAGAGAAATGATATTATATTCTATTAGTTATTGTAGAACTCTTGCTAGAGAAATGGGTAGATTTTTAAAAGGTCACTAAGGAGGTGTTGATAGTGTGACTCTCTATGGGGGCTTTGAAGCTGCATTGACTGTTTACTGAGTCTATCCTTTGTTGTCATTAAACTTGACCTTATATGGGACTTTGGTGTTACTCTTATTAGTCATATTTGATACACTTGTGTACTTGAGTTTTCCCATTGATATGAGTTTGATTTATTGTTCTTTTAAAGTGTGATACAATTCAGTGAAAGAAAAGAATATTTTAAACATGATTGTCTCATGCAAAACTAGTAGAAGACTCTATTTGAAGAGGTCCTATAACTCTTGATCTACCATAGCACTAGTCATCTTAGCCAATATGGTCTTATATTTGAGAACATACTCAGTGAGAGGCTCATTTGACTTATGTTTCTATTGTGAAATTTAAGCATATGATACCTTATCACCGATGTTGATACTGAAGTGTGCTAGGAACATATTAATAAGAGGATTGATTACATTGACTGATTGATTTGGTAGACTATAAAACCATTGTAGTGCATAATCCTTGAGGATCCTTAGAAATAATTTAGTTAATAGCCAATAATTTGGTACATAATCCAAAAATTCTATGTGAAAGTCTCTCAAATGTGTCTCTAGATCACCCTTGCCATCATAAAAAGTGAGCTTAGGTTGTATAAATCTAGGTGGCAAGGGTGTAACAAATATATGTCATGCCAAATGTGTATCCAATGCCTATGTAGATCTAGTGGTACCTTGTTCAAGATGTTGCACCTTGGATTGAAGAGATCGAATCTCTTACACAAGGTTAGCCACATCAGGAGATAGGGATGGACTAGCTACAACTAGTGGCATAGAAGAAGGTTGGGCTATTATAGGGGGTTATTATGACATAGTTGCCCACATAGTGTCATTTTCAATTGATGTTTCTATAGTTTTATAAGATTGACCATTGGTTGCCTTTTTTTTCCTCTTGTAGTATTATAATCATGTCATCTTGCATATTCGGGTGTTTGGTTAAGAGTTATTGAAGCTCTCTTTTATAATTTTCATCAAAAATGATATATTAGGCCATTGCACAAGTAGGAAAACAATTTGAAATGTATTTGAATGTTTTGTAATAAGTTGTAATAGGTAATGTGTTAAAACTAGAAAGTACTAGATTAAAAAAACACAAAAGTCTACAATAGTAGTTTAGAATTTATACAAAAAGGATAAGAAGCTGCCAAATATGTAAGGTGATAGCTCAGAATGTAATAGGACCTAGTGTATGCACCTAAAGATTTTTTAGGAATATTATTTGCACAATACTATGAACTTTTGAATTTGAAAATGATTTTTTGATTTTAATATTCAATCAAAATTTGTAAAAAATAAGAGGAATATTTTGGAAAATACTAAAAATTAAGTGATGTAACTAGGGTTTGAAATGATTTTTTTCAAAACTAATTAAATAATTTGAAAAATTTACTAAGAATTAGTAGGTTTGACTTGAAATATATTAGGAAAAATGTGAAAATATTTCTAAAATTAGTAGAATATTTTTCCTAGTGGTCTAAAAGTGGTTTTGCGCAAAAAGGACCTAGAATGTGGAAACTAGGGTTTTATTGAATTATTGAAAATATTGCACTTAAATTCTATAAAAATTATAAAAATATGGAAAAAAATCATAAATAATTACCCTTAGGGTTTCTAAGGTTTTACTATTTTTGGGAAACTAAGGGTTTAATTTCTTAATTCATAAAGAAGTCTAGATTAATCTAGAAAATATGTGAATACAATATACCTAAATTAAATTAATAATTTTATAAATCTAGATTTGATCAATTAATTACTTAAAATATCAAACAAGGGGATAGAGATTGAACTTAGCTAATTTTTGGACTGAGATGGAAGATTTTGGAATTGTAAATTGTTGAGCTAACTGGGCAAACTATCAAAAATATGACCTAAAAGTATATTTTTTGCCTAGATAGTAGCACTAAAAGCTGGAAACATGGTGGTCTAGTGCTATATTCTTATTTTTGGCACTATAGTCCCTTTGATTTGATTCTCCTGATCTTTCTAGGTTCTATTCTAATACTTCGAGAGGCTCTATGTTTGGAATCTTAGGTCTTGATTATCTTTGAAGCTCCATATGAAATTGATTCTATCCTTTAGGGTCCTAGTTCCTCCTTAGGCTTAATAATTGGTCTTGAAAGAGCTATAAAAGGGGTTAGTGTGTATTATGCACTAAATGTATGATCATACCCCATGTGTGGGCATGTTACCTACATACTAATACTTCAAGGAGGGATCAAGAACAATGTAGTTCTCCCAAATTGAATGTGTATTATGAAATCTTGTGTATGCAATACATGTTTTATGTAAGTATGGGAAAGCTTAAGATGAATCATGACTTGTGTGGGAGATTGATTAGGCTAGAAATAGTAGTGGTTTATTATATGCAAAAAATAGGAAGATTTACTTGAGTGTGCTTAGTGTATTTCTAAACCATGACATTTGAATGATTGACAACCCTTTTATATGACCCTTGAATAGGATTTTATAGGTAAACTGATGATCATGGGTTATATGACTTCATGTTAGGTTAACAAGGAAAAAGATAAGGCTCTGGGGAAATCTAACCATTTGAGGCTAAGAGTGACTTGGATAATAGTGCTAGAAAGTGGACACCCTATGGTCTAGCACTATAGTCAAACTTATGATGTTATTTTCCAAATGGATAGGGACATTAAAGGATAGGTATATGTCTAGGAGATGAGTTTGGGGTAGTTGAGGCTGATTTAGGAAGGTTTTGAGTGACTAGAAAGTAGTGAAAACATGCCTAGTGGGTTGTGCAAGCAAAAAAGAAATACTTATGGTTTCGAAGTCACAAGTCATGCTCAAGTTGTAAAAATTTCATTTCTATGTGATTACATCTCTATTATACTAGAGACCAAGTGATAACACCCTCTAAACACCTCATGGACATAGTCAACTTCTTCAATATCTATAATGTCACTAATGAGAATATAGCTATTAGGTTGTTAGCTATGTCTTTTAGAGGAAAGGCCCTAGATTAGTATAGAGGCCTTGATGCTAATTCCATTCAAACATGGGATGAATTAGGGAAATCCTTGTATAAAATATTTGAAGACAAAATTGACCGTTTGTCACTTGAAAATCAACTAACTACCATTCGAAGATCTCCTCATGAATTCATGCAAGACTTCAACACAAGGTTCCAAAAAACTTGGGATAGAATCCTAGTCATAGTTAAACCAACCCTTAACTTTTATTTACTATATTATTTAAAGGCTTTAAATAGTGACATAGTGGTGATGGTCCAATCTATGGGAGGAAATATACTTCAAGATGCATATGAGGTGGCCACTAAGGCAAAAAATAATCTGGTTCAAGCTCAAAAACATACACCCAAGCCACCAATGCACTTATTTCTTGAGATCATACCACCCCTTATTTATATCTCTCCATTTGATGTCATGCTTATTAAACCAATAGTGGTTGCAATCCTTGCAACAAAGTAATAGAATGGTTTTGCTAGTGGATCTAGTGATTCACTAGAGCAAAAGAACTTTAGAGAGCTCAAAAACATGTTTTAGTCCTTGAGGAATGAGCTAGTGAATGTCAAAAGGCAACAAGGCTTTAATAGGCCTTATCAAATATTGTATCAGCCTCAAAAATAGGATTTTCAAGAAAATAGGCCTCCACATATGGGGAACTACCAAGGTCAGGTCTAAGGTCAAAACTAAGGATAAGGGCATCATAGTTACAATAGGTAGAATAACTTCAATCCTAATATTTATAGTAATTCTAACTCTTTGTTCCTAGTTCAAAATAATGTGGCTTAAGAAGTAGAGGCTACCATGCCTTGGAACCAATCCTTTGGTTAACATATGGTTCTAAATATTGACCTTAACTAAGGCTTCAATGATCAATGGAAGAAAGATGATAATTTTTTATGCAACCAATCTCTCATGGCCAAAAATGTAGAGGCACCTATGATTAACAAGCTAGAGCATCCTCCTTAAAGTCAAAGGTCTAATCAGGAACCAAATCAATTGGATGCTACAATGATGAACTATGAACAAGAAGAGTTTTATGCAACCAACCAACATGCTAGTTCTAGTCAGGCCTATAGTCTCATGGTGAAAAACACATGATTTAAAACAAGGAACATGGATGTTAGTGAGGAACTAGTCTAATATATTACCACCATTACTCCATTATTGACAAGCCAAGTGAATTTGTTGTCACTCCAAAGGTTCCAATACCTATAAAAAATTAGAACCAAAGGAATCTTCTTGTGTTCCAAGGCTCACAGGTTTAACAAACAATAGTGGAATCTCCTAAAGTGCAAGCAAAGGTTGGTGGTTCACCCATAAAAATTGTTTAACAAATGAAAAAGTCAAATGTGAGTGTGCCCATGTAGGATATGCTCTCCATACCTAGCTAGGTAGACATCCTTTAGGAAGGATTGTCAAAGATCAATGTTTTAACAAGACATGAAGTAAGGTGAATGAGTTTCTCACCAATGCATCCAAAGGGTCAAATAAAGGGAAATAAGGTAAAATAGTGAAGCCTCCTCCCTTATATATTTTATTAATCATTGGAAAATCTCTAATGCATAATTGTTAGTAGATAGTGGGACTATTAGCTCGGTGATACCGAAGTCCATTATTGATTAGTTTAGTTTAAAATATGAGTCATAGTCTAAAAGAGTGTTACAACTTTATGTTTCTTCTCCCAAGCCATATATCATAATTAGCGACCTCAATATGATCCTAAAATCTTGTCTTAGTGTCTCAGTGGCTCAAGATGTATTGATCTTGGATGTGCCTCCTTGCTCTACACTATGCTTGTCCAGAGAGTTCATAACAAAGATAGGGGGATATATTATAATAGACTAGTCCTATATGGCATTCAGGATAAGGGATGGGACCAAAGTGTCAATAAAATATGAACCCATTACAAAATTCCATATAGATCCCTATGGACTATATAGTTTCAATGTCAATTACACTATCATTTATGAGGATGAATTTGTAATGGAGTAGGATTTGAAAAATCATATAAAAGAGATACCAGACATGTTCATGAATGAGTTATGGAATGATATCTAGTTTTTGGATTCCTTTGAAGGTGTTGAAGAAAGGGACTTGGGTGCCTTCTATTTCATGAAGAAAACCAACATATGCCATCCCACATGAGGACTCAAGAAGATCCTAGTGGTCTATAGAAGTTTGTTCTTTGATGGTTCAAGAAGTAAACATGTGGTGGGTGTAGGTGTCATGCTAATATCCCGCTAAAATGATAAATACTTCTCTTCATATAGGTTCCAATTCAACTACTCCTGTAATGTAACAAAATATGAAGGTCTCATTCATGACCTTAAATGGGCCAATAAGAGAAATATCAAGTAGTTACAGGTCTATGGAGATAGTGAATTGGTTGTACACTAGGTTAAAGGTTAGAATGATACTAAGAACCCTTTAATGAAGTCCTAAAATAATAGAGTGTAGGAACTTATAGAGGAATTTGAGGCTTTCAACATACAATTAGTTCCAGGAGGCTAAAATCAACATATTGATAGGCTAATAATTATGGGGGCTCATTTTGACATCCCCAATCACTTTAAAAGGACCAAGCTTCAACCATCTGTCAAAGTGGTAATAAGATCATCAATGCTATATAAGGAGGCTCACTAGTAGGTTTTACAATATGACAAATAGATTGCATGTTTCTTGTAGTAAGAACTAAAATTCTCCTCCTTCAACCAAGAAAAATTGTAACATCAATATGGGGAGTAGATTGTTCAATTAAGGTCCAATAAGATTCCTAAAGGGATAATAACCGTACAATACCTCTTTCATGAAGGGGACCATATAAGGAAGGATAAAATCATGATGTCAACCAATGAAATGAACTATGAAAGAGTTCTTATCTTCAAATACAAGCTCCTCAATCTTGTAAAGGTAAGCATTAATGTCGAAAGGCATAATTTCATAGAGCTCTATAAGGAATACACAAACATATTTTCATGAAAATATAGTGACCTAAAGGGATTTGATCCTAATTTAGTCCAACACATAATAGATCTAGAGGCTAATTCTAAACCTATTAGGTAGAATAAATCCCAAGATTGAGGAGCTCTTAAGAAAATAACTAACAAAGCTTATTGAATATAGGATCATCTTCTCAATCAAGAACTCCTCATGGGTAACTAATCTAGTACCTATCATAAATAAGAGTGGGGAGATGAAACTATGTATGGACTTTAAGGATCTAAAAAATGGAGAAATTTCTACAAGTAGTTACTTGTTTAGAATGCTTCTCTCTCTTAGATGGATATTCAAGTTATAACCAAGTGCTAATGAGGGAAGAGGAACAGTAAAAAAATGCCTTCACCACCAAATGGGGAACATATGATTATCAAAAGATGCCTTTTATATTATCCAATGCTAAGGAAACCTTTCAAATGGTAATGGACATGGCATTCCAAGGACTGCTAAATCAAATGGTGCTGATATACTTGGATGACATTACAATCTTTTCAATGAATGCTAGTGATCACATGGACCATCTGAGGTTGATATTATATAGACGTAGAGAGTATATGATCTCTTTAAATCCCAAAAAATGTGTGTTCTCTACACATTAAGGCAAACTACTGGGTCATATTATTTTAAAACAAGGATTATCCATTAACCCTAATAGAGTAAGTGTTATCATATCCTTATCCTTACTAAAGTAAAAAAGAGTGATCCATAGCTTCCTTGGGAAGACAAACTTTATGAGAAGGTTCATACCTAGTTTTGTAAACCTAGTCAAGCCTATCACCACCATGCTAAAGAAGAGCCAAGTATTTTCTTAGTCTGATGAAGGCAAGGAAAATTTTTAAAACATCAAGTAGGCCATTACCCAAGCATAATCACTCTTGAGTCATGATTTCTCCCAATATTTCATCTTGTACACCTCTGTTAATATTGACAACATATCAACTATGTTGATGTATAATAACAATGAAAAAATGGAGCAACCAATTAACTTTTTTAGTGAAGTCTTGAAAAGATATGAGGTGAGGTTCACTTTCATATATAAGCAAATTCTTTCAACATTGAGAATAATCAAGAAGTTTAGGCCCATGCTCTCCAACAATAGGATCCATCTTATGGTGTATTATCTTAGAGTTAGGGATTTCCTCCTTAACAAAGATCTGAATGAGAAGAGAGTAGTGTTAAGCACATAATATACTGAGAGGGGGGGGTTGAATCAGTATATTATATATCTTATATATATTTCCTTTAACCAAATTCCACTTAATCAATCATTCAAGATATGCAATAAAACTTAAACAATAAACATCACACAAGACAGAGAGAGACACCAGATATAACGTGGAAACCTAATGTGGGAAAAACCATAGAGAATCAATCTCAAATATATTTGTGAAAACAACCCCATAGGAGTGACATACCCCTTTGCTAAGTATAAACCTCAGCTTCAATTCATGAACACCACCCCATAGGAGCTTCAAACCCCTTTGCCGAGCACTAACCCAATTGTCATTCATGAGCACGAACCCACAGGAGCACCAACCCCTTTGCCAAGCACCAACTCAACAACAATTCGTGAGCACCAACCCATGGGAGCACCAACCCCTTTGTGTATACCACACACCTATCTCTTAATGTTGCTATTACAAAAAATGATAGATCAATACAACATCACCTTCCTCTCTCTCACTTTTGATCTTCTAAGCTAGATATAACAAATACAAATCATCTCTCATAATTGCTCTTCTAAGCTAAATATTAAAATATCAAATCACTCTCTCACTTCCACATTACAAATGGCTACTCAAGCCTTTATTTATAGCTTTCCAAATGACCTTTGGCCTTCCTCCTTTGTGACCTTTCATTCCTCATGGAAAATGGCACCAATCTTGGATGACCCTTCATATCCAAGCATTTTAAAAGTCATGTGGTGACCCTTCATGACAAAAAATGTCTTTCCCACTTTTGTCCTTATCTTTGGTGACTTTTCGTATTCCTTTAAGTGTCCCTTCATGAGAAATTCACCCTTTACTCTTTTGTCTTCACTTGGTGACTATTGGTATTCCCCAAGATGACTCTTCATGGGAAAATGCATCCCATCCTTCTTTTGTCTTTATCCCGTGACTCTTCAACTTCTCCATGGGCCCTTATTTTGTCTCATATGCAACCAAAAATATATTCATTAATATTAAACAAATATTACCTCATATTAGCCAAGATAAATAACATTAAATGCAATGGGGCATTTATCACCAATAATACTAAACCTTTGACATCAATGACAATATTTCCAACAATCTCCCCCTTTGTCATTGATGGCAACCTCAATCCTGAAACTGCCACATCCTGTCACCTGCACATACCATCATCTAAAAACATACAGTAACTCCCCCTTATTGTAGTAACCTGTACCTATTCCATGTACCTATTTTTTGCACCTGTATCTATACCTATTATTCTCCCCCTTTGACATCAATGACAAAGGGCCTACCTGGAGCTAACACTTAGCTCCCCCTCACTTGATGTTGAACATCAATGGCAGGAAGTAATAGAAATTACTCCCAACTCCTCTCACCGATCTTTGAATGTATCCTTTGATCGTGCCTTTGAGAAGATATCTGACAATACATATACATTTTTCCCTGTCCTTTGAGCATCTGCAATCAACTCATTTGAATCTTTTCTTCTAATCTCACAACCCTCTTTATGAAACTTTAATGTATATCCTTGATCACATATTTTACTAACACTCAATAGATTATGCTTAAGACCTTTTACATATAAAACATTCTTAGTCTTAGTTATACCATAATCCAAACTCAAAGTATCTTTTTTGGCTATTCTAGCAGTGGTTTTATCTCCAAACGTCACTGTACCACCATTAATATTTTTTAGAGAAATGAACTTACTTTTATCTCCTATCATATGCCTCAAACATCCACTATCAATTAACCATGGCTGATCTTTACTTCCCACATGTAGAGCTATCTGGACCATCATAGAATCTTCATGTTGTTTCTTCTGCCATGTACATGTCTAAACCTTCTTCCTAATGAATGGATCTTTGACACTCTGAATCTTCTTCTTGATGAATGGAGCTTTGAACCTCTGTTCCTTCTTGACTGACTCAAACACGCTTCTGCAATACTGAGCTATGTGTCTGTATTTTTTGCACTTGTATCATACTATGATCTATTCATCAAAGCTTGATAGAGGAGCAAAAGAGTTGTGGCTTCTGCTTGACTCTACTTGACTTTCCTTCTCGTTATTTCTGAAATTGTTAGCTCTATTTCTATATTCTACTTTCTTGTGACCATATCCATTACAATAAAAACAATAGCCATAAAAATAAGACTTGTCTATATATCTCTAACCTGATTTCCTTTTGTAGCTTTGTTCTCTCCATCCTTCTCTATTTGGAATGTCCTCTGTATTCTTCAATTCTCCCCTTTTTGTTTCCTCTTGTGTAAGAGCTTCAGCATAGCTCTTTTTATTTTCAAATCTGATCCCTATCTTATTTGATATTTCCTTTTGGCTTTCTAATATCTTATCAGCATGTTATTGCTATCCTCAAATCTTGAATCACTCACTAATTTATCATTGATTGCTTTCTGAATATCTTCTTTTAAGGAGGCAATTTCAATAACATACCTTTGAAATTCTTGTCTTGATGTTTCCAACTGTGCTATGAGATATTTTTCATTCTTCTTGGCTTCTTCAAAGTGTGCTTGTAGATCTTCAATCATTTCCTTTGACTCTTCATTTTTCTCAATCTGGCACTTTAACCTTTGATTCTTCTTTTGAAAAACTTCTAACTCTTCTAGGGAACAATTGAATTCTCTTCCATATCTACTTCAACTTCCTCGTCTTCTTCTTCTTGATCATCATCATGTATGGCCATGAATAGAATCTCTTCTTCTTCTAAATTGTTGATTCCACTATCTTCAACTGAGCTAGGGTCCTTAGAATACAAGCTCTTCTTCTTGAATCCCTTATTGGATTTGCCTTTGAAATTCTTCTTATATGTAGGATTTTCTTCTTCTTCTTCTTTAACCTTATCTGGGCATCTAACTAAAAAATGTCCAATATTGCCACAATTAAAACATTTAAAAGGTAATTTTCTTTGATATTTACCTATTCCTCTTTTTGGCCTGCGAATGAAAAGTGCTTCATTGTCATCTTCATCATCACTGGAACTATCACTTGATTCTTGAATCTTAGCTTTCTCCTTCTTTGATGTCTTGAAAGCTGCTTCTCTCTTTGAGGGTTTATCTTGTTCTGTTTGCATCTCATATGCCGTGAGAATACCATGAAGCTCATCCATCTTCAGCTTGGCTAAATTGTTCATCTCCTTGATTGCCAAAACCTTTTCATCATATCTCATTGGTAGAGATCTCAAAACCTTTTGCACCACCGTTGACTCTTCTAATGTTTCTCCAAGACCTTGAATCTGATTTACTATCTGATCAACTCACAAAAGATAACTTGCTATATCTTCTTCTTCTTCCATCTTCAAACTTTCAAATTGCCTTCTAAAAGTCTGCAATTTAGCTTGCTATACTTTTCCATCACCTTTGTAAATATTCTCAAGTTTTACCCAAGTATCATGAGCAGATTTACATTGCATAACTTTAACAAATTTAGATTCACATAAACCACATAAAATAACATTTAAAGCTTTAGCATTACATTCACTTGCCTTCTTTTCTGCTGGAGTAATTGTAGATGTCTGTGGCTCTTCATATTCCTCCACCACTAATTTCCATATGTCAAATCCAAGGGCCATCAAATAAACCTTCATTATCATGATCCAAAAATCATAATTCATCCCATCAAATAAAGGTGCCTTATTTGTTGAAAATCCTTCCTATGACCTAGCCATCATGCTTTCCTGATCTACCTTCAAGCTGTAAAACTTTTCAAAAGGAACCTGCTCTGATACCAATTGTTAAGCACAAAATATATTGAGAGGGGGGGATGAATCAGTATATTATATATATTATAAATCTTTCCTTTAACCAAATTCCACTTAATTAATCATTCAATATATGCAATAAAACTTAAACAATAAACATCACACAAGAGAGAGAGAGACACTAGATATAACGTGGAAACCCAATGTGGGAAAAACCACAGAGAATCAATCTCAAATATATTCATGAGAACAACCCCATAGGAGCACTATACCCCTTTGCCAAGTACAAACCTCAGCTTGAATTCATGAGCACCACCCCATAGGAGCTTTAAACCCCTTTTTCGAGCACCAACCCTGCTATCATTCGTGAACACCAACCCACAAGAGCACCAACCCCTTTGCCGAGCACCAACTCAACAACAATTCATGAGCACCAACCCACAGGAGCACCAACCCCTTTGTGTATACCACACACCTATCTCTCAATGTTTCTATCTCAACAAATGATAGATCAATACAACATCACCTTCCAATCTCTCACTTTTGATCTTCTAAGCTAGATATAACAAATACAAATCATCTCTCATAATTGCTCGTCTAAGCTAGATATTACAATATCAAATCAACCTCTCACTTCCACATTACAAATGGCTACTCAAGCCTTTAGTTATAGCTTTCTAAATGACATTTGGCCTTCCCCCTTTGTGACCTTTCATTCCTCATGGAAAATGGCGCCAATCTTGGATGACCCTTCATATCCAAGCATTTGAAAAGTCATGTGTTGACCCTTCATGACCAAAAACGTCTTTCCCACTTTTGTCCTTATCTTTGGTGACTTTTTGTATTACTTTAAGTGTCCCTTCATGAGAAATTCGCCCTTTACTCTTTTGTCTTCACTTGATGACTCTTGGTATTCCCCAAGATGACTCTTCATGGGAAAATGCATCCCATCCTTCTTTTGTCTTTATCCCATGACTCTTCGACTTCTCCATGGGCCCTTAATTTGTCTCATATGCAACAAAAAATATATTCATTAATATTAAATAAATATTAACTCATATTATCCAATGTAAATAACATTAAATGCAATGGGGCCTTTATCACCAATAATACTAAACCTTTGACATCAATGACAATATTTCCAACAAGTAGGCTAGATCACAAAGGTCATGGAATATGATGTAGTAATCAGGGTCACCAAGTTGGTTAGGGGAAAGGGCTTGTGTGAACACATGGTGAATGTCCTCCAAGAAGACAAAGAAACTATTTTGGTGACCCAAGACAACTCACGGGTAGTTTCACATCCACTTCAAGAGAGTTAGATCCAAGATATGGATCACTTCTTGGAAATAGGATAATGATTCTAAGGTTCAGATAGATAAACAATAAGGTATTTCATGCCTTAGCCTATACCTTATACATTAGTTGATGGTGTTTTTTTTAGAAAGGACCTCAATGGGGTACTATTTAGATGCATAGATGATAACCAGGTAACCAATATTTTGGATCAGTCCTTGATGGACCTGTAAGAGGTAATTTTGTAGCTAAAACCATTGAAACAAAGGTAATTAGGGTTGGTTATTATTATCCCAACCTTTTCAAATATTCTCATGCATGGATTATAAAATTCTAGAAGTGTGTCCTCTTTACAAGAAAGCAAAAACTAGTAGCTCTTCCACTCAATCATTTTCAGGTAGAGAAACCCTTCATGCAATGGGGTTTAGACTTCATAGGGATGGTTAATGCACCATCAAGTGTAGGTCATATATGGGTATTCACTATGATTGACTATTTCATCATATGGGTGGAAGCCATTACTTTGAAGGAAGCTAGTGAAGGTGTAGTCTTGGATTTTTATGACAACCTTATAACTAGGTTTGGTGTCCCATACACCATAATTTATGATAACGGATTATCATTCCTTGATATGAAAATAAGTGAGGTCATTTTTAATATGGAAATCTAACTCATCACCTATTCTAGCTACTATTCTTAAGGAAATGGAATTATAGAGTCCACAAATAAGAATTTGTTGAGGATTATCAAAAGAACCGTGGAAGAGAATAAAAAACATGGCACACCAAACTAAATATATCCTTATGGGCTGATAGGGTGACTCTTAATACTACCATTGGTAATTCTCTATATGTTCTTATGTATGGAAGAGAATCTAAATTGCCTATCTCCCTTGAGCTGCTTAGATTGGAATTATCCCATCAACATGAGTTGATGGAGGAAAAGCCCATGAATGTGAGGATGGTATAAATCATGGAGATGGAATAAACTATGGAACTTGATATGAAAAGTTTGGAATCACATCAAACTCATGTCAAAAAGGCATTTGATAAAATATCTATATCATGGAGCTTCAAAGAAGAGGATGTAGTCCTCAAATGGGACTCAAATTTGATAGCTTGATAGATTGTGGAGTGGTCCTTATTTGATCCATATATGCAAGGAACATAATAATTTTTAGATTTCCCAACTAGATGGAGAGGTACTACCCATCCCAATCAACAACTTTAATTTAAATCCCTATTATTGAATAATATTGCATCCATTGTAACATATTGTACATGTTAAAGTAGATTTATACTTTCCTCTAAGCATCTTATGCACCTTTTCTTGTCTTTTATATTATTTTATTTTTCAAAATTATTTGGGAATTTTATTTATTTTTTGTTTCTTTTGATGCTTGTTACTTCAAGAGAGCTTCAGCTCAATTACAGAATCTAATGACTCTATGCCCAATGGACTAGATAAGGTAAAAGGTCTGGGTTCTCAACGCATAACAAGAATGTTTCCTTGTGAGTTACCAAAGATGTTGGCCATATTTTGGCCCACATACCAAGCTTTCTTGAATGAAGTGTACTTTGTTGGGGGTCAAGTATGGAGTAAGGATTATACATGATTTTTGGATGAAATTAATGAACCAAAGGGATCTTACAAAGTTTAGGGATTTTGAAACACTTTAAGCTTATTTAAATAGTGTATCTTCCCAACTTATAAGGGATATGTCTATAGTTGCAAAGAGTAGGTAATTGAACAAATTTTCATAGTGTTTGAGCCTTTAAAGATCAAGATATATTTCAATCGTTTTTGGGTAAATTCTTACATGAGAAATATTTTATGCTTTCCTTTTTCTATGTTCATTCTTTTTGAACTTTTATTTGACTAAGTGTTATTTATTTTCGATGTTTTGTTTTGGGTCTTTTGGGCTAAGTGTTAGGAATTGTTTTAGACATTTTGTTGGAAATAAAAAGCCCAAAGGATTATCTCTCATAAAGTGTACCAAAAAAAATGTATGAAGGGTATTTTTCAGCTAAAGTGGTCCATCTAGAAGTCTTGAAGGATATTTAACAAAGCTAAGTGTCATATTTCCTAAGGCAAAATTGTCCACATAATTTTATTGAAGGCATATTTATTTTGAGGAAAATGTTTGACAAAGGTTCTGAAAGGCACTTATACAGGAAAGTGTTTTGATGCAAAATTTGTGAAGGGTACATTTCTAGCAATGTTTCCTTTTCAAAAATTCATTAGCAAAGTGTCCTATGTATTTTTTTATCAAGGATAATGGTTTTAGGAAAAGTGGCCAAGACAATTTTCCCAAAGCGTATTTTTATCAAGAAAATGGTTCAATACAAAAATCCCAAAAGGCCAATTTCTTGGGAAAGTTTCCTCTACATTTTTATTAAAAGGTATTTTCTGTAGTAAAGTGTCCCAAACACTTTTTTGAAAGGGTAATTTTCTTCAGCAAAAGGTCCAGTTCAATTTCCCAAAGGGTTATTTCTCATGAAAATGGTATAGTTTAAGGTTTTCAAAGGGTTTTTTTCTTTCAAGAAAGGGTCAATGCAAAATTTATGAAGGAAATTTACAAAATTCAAAGGGATATTTCAAAAATGATGAAGGGACATTATAAGGACACAATTCCTTTGGGAAAATTCTCTAGGATAATTTTCCCAAAGCAATATTTCTTTTGGAATTTTTTATCTCAAAGAAAAAGACTAAGGCATAATTCTTTTGGACATTTTATCAAAAAGAATTTGTCATGGGAAAGATAAGGCAAGTTACTTAATTTTGAGGAAGTGTCCAAGAGACTGACCCTAAAGATAAGGTGTTGAATGGAAGGAGGAGTCTGAGATATGTATTTTCTCACAAAGTCTTTCAAGACACTTTAGTTTCACTTAAAGTGTATATTACCATTTTCTAAAGATAGGACCAAATTGTATATCCCCCATGGGATTTGAATATGCTTGGAATCCCTTAGAAGTGCAAGGGATCCATCTATTTCTTCACTATGTTCATTAAGACACTTGGGCCTAGTAAGAAAATTTTGTGTAGGCACTTTGTTGACATCATCGTTACCATGTGTGGATGAGTCAAATAAATTGATCATGTGGGTTTTTATCATATTTATGCCTAGATCACATGTGATAGGTTTCATGTCCTACACCAAATCAAATCAAAATCTATGTAAATCCAAAGTTGGCCTCATAGCCATATTTTGCATTTTTTTCATACTTAGCCTTTTTCAAGAGGTTTCGTTAGAGCTAATTGAGGATATTGACAAATACATATCTCACACATGCAGTATTTACAAGACAAAGTGGTCACATGGGTTTTTTCATCTTTATTTTTAGTTGATACTCAATTTTCAAATCCTCCACAAATGTGAAAATGGAGTTATGCATGTGCAAAGTTAGATCCTCAGTTAGTTTCAATAATTTTCCCATACTTGACCAAATAAACTCAACCATCATTAGGATGTCACAAATATCTAAGTGGAAAAACCAACTTGTACATTTAATATCTTACTCAGGAAGCCTCACATGACTAATAGATCAAGCATAAATATAGATCTACATGCCAGGATCATCCTTATAAATTGTTAGACCCACATGATCTTTCTAGGTTATGTTACAAGCTTTCAAAGCTAGACCTATGCAGTAAAACATTTATGCTAATGTCAAGACTAAGCTAGAACAAAGCTAATCTTATTGATCTTAAATTTGATGGTCACATGAACATCATTGATGACTATGTGAACATCATTTGACAAGAGCAAGGACAACAATTTTAAGATCATGAAGTAGCCATTAGAGTTCAAAATTGAGTCCCAATAGATCAATGGTTGGTATATGATCCAACATCCAAGATCAATGGCACATAAGAAGGTAAAAAATTTAAACAGCTTGGACGCCACCATATGGTATAGATTCATAAACTAAACACTAATAGTAGGATCCTAAGTATTAATGCATGTTTGACACATGGCATACGTGAGGATAAGGTTGACATTTCAAAGGTAGATCTAAGGGCTCACATTTGTTCATACCTATAAAATCCTATGGACTGATCTAAATCAAAGTGTCAATGAGCCTAATCAAAATTCAATAACCAATTAGAACAAAGGCAAGCATGTGGAGTTTCTAGTGACAATCGATGAGCTAGTTTTTAACTTGAGCTAGAGGAAATATGTAAAATTGAGATCAAATATGATCTGATTTGGACCAAAATTCATAAGTAGGGTCAAGCATTGTCAGTAGGATTCTTCAAAGATAGACTAGGTGCTTTAGACCTAGAATAGACTAGGTGTCAGGTAGAGTATGGAAAATAATAGGAAAAATAATGACCTTAGATTGGTTTTCTATCTATAGCATAGGCCTATTATCCAGATATGAAAGTGAAGTAGATAGGTGACTAATGCAAAGGGTTTTCTTCATTAAGCATGTCCATAGCCTTGATCAATAGCCACCTAAAAATTACGAATCCATCATTCAATTAGATCCATGATCATGAGGTGTTGACCTCAAGTGAGAGATGGCATGAAAGATCAAATAAAAGGTCCATTGATGGGAAATATAGCTAAGAGCATTCAATGCATCCCTAGAACCTTTGGGAACTTTATCACTCAATTATCCATGTGTAGTGTCCTGATTGATAAAAAAGTCAATAAGGTTTTCATTGGTTAAGATATAAAGGTGGTGGCTTAGGTTTAATTAATGACCCAGGACAAGTATTCTTTTTATGATATCATAGTCACACATCCTTTCTTTCTATCCATCTCTTCCTATATATCCTAGTCTCCTCCCATTGAAGAGGTTTTCAGCTTTTATAATTTATAATTTTCTTTATTGAGACAAGGATACTCCTCAAGCCTATTACGAGAGTGTGCTTGTTTGATATGGTCAAACCCTATAAAAATATTTTAATAACTACCTTTTGAAGTGATAGGATTGATTTTTTGCCTATCTCTTGTATTTAAACAGTGATTAGTATGCTTATGCATGCTATATTTATGAAGGATATTCTTCCTAGTTTACTATCCCTATACTTGCCTATTTGAAGATGTTTTCAAACTGACTTGCAGGTCTAGACTAGTGTTGCATTTGCAACCTATTCTTTGAAATATTTATGCAACTAGTGAGATTGTGAGATTGAGTAAGCCATAGTTATCTTTTGTTGATCTAGTGCATGTTCAAGCTTATTTGAGTATATATTCAACTTTGTTGTATCACCCTTTTGGCTTTCCTAAGATCCCTTAACCATATTTCTAACCATTTTCCATATGAAGCATGATTTTAGAGTTAGTTTATGTGAGCATCAAGAGGAAGTTGGCCTTCTCTAGAGGTTCATCCCAAACATAGGTTGCTCACATCCTAGAGTTGTCCCAATATTATAGCTTAGTTGGAGAGAGCCTAAATAACCCTCTCCAATGGTGCAAATTAAGCCTAGAATAGCAACACATATACTTTTTTATTCAATGCAATAAAAATGTCAAGTGGTGAAAGCTATCAGTTATGTAACCACCACGGTGGTTTTTTAAGTACTAGCTATATAAAGTGGTGGGTTTTAAATCGATACTTACATTAACTGATGGTTTCATCATGATCTAAATAAAATGTTATTTTGAATAATGGGAGATTACTAAAACCATCTATATTTAACATTGTTTTCTTATGGGAATCATGTTTTTTTATTTCATGTTTATTTTCTTGTTAACACAAAATGTTTTTATAAGAGATGGAAACTTATAGAACACATGAAAGATGTGCATAAGAACTCAAATCCATCATGATATAAATAAAAGGTTTCATCATGATCTAAATAAAAAAAATATTATTAATAATGGGAGATTACTAAAATTCATGTATATTTAACATCATTTTCTTATGGGAATCATGTTTTATGATTTCATGTTGATCTTATTGTTTACTCAAAATGTTGTTGTAAGAGATGGAAAGTTACATAATACATATATGATGTGCACATGAATTGAAATACATTATTTTGGATAATGAAAAATAGTTTTTGAAATAAGATTCTTTTTCATCATTCATGATTTAATATGATGGATTTTAGAAAATTCTATCTCCATGGATGCAACTTTATATTATATTTAATTTTATTATTAATTATATTTAAAAAAGTGAATTCATTGCAAGGTAAATGTTTCATATTCAATATCACTTTGTATTTTTTCATCCATTCTAATACATTTTATAACATTTACATTCACTCTAGCTACATCATTACATGAATTATATTCTTAACATCAAATGTATATATCTCTACGAGTCTTAAAACTATGCCACCCAAAAGTGGACACTTTAAAATTTTTTATGAGGGCCTAGTTGATGTTATTTCATAAAGTGTTTCATGTACTTTTTCCTTTCAAATTTATTAAATAGGGTACATAATATGGGACTTCATTGTTTTTCACCTCTTATTTTCAAATAAAAACCTAAAATTCTTGATATATATCATGCTTATATAGTTTTATCTATTCAATATTTTATTAAATATTTTTACCATTATCTTTATTGTGTGTTTTAACCTTTTAGGACATAGTGAATGTAAATTATATGTTGTTAAAGGTTTGAGTATGGTAAATCATGGTATAAATATGAAATATATACATACACTAATTTGTGATATATTTGACTTAATTTGACATTTTTAAAGATAGTAATAAATAATTCAAATTAGAACATAGCTATAAAATGATTCAGACAAATGATATAGAGGTTGAAAAGTGAGGTAGAGGCTGGTATAAGTGTCAAAAATAGGATCCAGGTGTCAAATCCTATTTCAGATAGTAATGCCCTAATTAAATAGTATCATAATGTGGTTTTAGCGTCTTTATTTTTCTAGTAGTTCCCTTTGTGTAGGAATGTTTTGAGCTTTTAGTTGTACCTATATCTAGCTCTATCAATCATGTTCCTACATGCATAAGTTATGAAAACATATAGATGTCTTGTTTTGACCAATTTTATGATCAAAACCTAATATTCCATGTTGTTAGGGAATCTAGTTGATAAAATAATAAAAAAATATGTTTTTTAGTGGGTAGGCTAGACATTCTCAACACCTCATTATGATGAGAGTCACCTACATACCAATAATTTGAAGAGGTATCAATCCTTATGTAGTTATTCCCACCTAAGTGTTGGTACAAGTTCGATTTCAAATGGATATAGTTGATGGTTGAATTGAGTGCTTTTAATGTGCTTGAGAATAGAAATATGATAAAGATGAGATTAGGAATGATGTATATGGTAGTATGTATCAGTAGGTGAGATAAGGGATTGATAATATAAATTAAGGATAACTTATTCTAAGTTTGTATGTGTAATTTGCATATGATTTTCATCTAATGGTTAGAGTGATAAAATTCATGTATATATACTATTATGGTGCTTGCATCAGTGCTAAAAGAGGTCTAGGTAAACCCCTAGGAGGTCTAAGATTTGAAAAGATATTAATTAATGGAAAAAGGATGGAAAGTATAGTAGTGCGAATATTGGCACATTATCACAATGTGGTTGTACTGCCCCTATTATGGTGATAGAATTTAGATGGAGAAACTTGAGGCAAGAAGGGACAAGATGCAAAAGTGATAGTCTAAGACTACTTTAGGGATGAATAGAGATGCTTGTAGCCCATGCAATGGATAGATAAGTGTGAAAATAGGCCCTAATATAGGTATAGGGTTAATATACAGATAAGTGGACTCAAGTATCTCTCTTAGCACTCAAGTTTCATATTTAAATGATTACATTTGGCCCCCCCACTCTAAATGAAACAAAGCGAAATGACTAGGATAAAGGAAAAAAATTGTACCTAGGCTTACCTAAGAGCTGCAACTCATGAATCTAGATCTAAGTATGTGAAGCATGATCGATTGCATGTCCTCCAAGTGAAATGTGCATAGATCAGTCCTTAAGAGATATCAAAACTAAAGGAAAAATTGAGTAAGGAGGCAAAACTAAGTAAAATTGAATAAATCTCAGTAAAGGGATAAGAGAGGAAAGGATCATATACACCTCGTTGGGTACACAGACCAATGCATAAACCTAGTAATAACATATGCCTATGCATGTAGATAGTGATCAATTGACAAATATCTTAGACTGAGCTAATGGCTTGCTCAATCCTCATGTGTAAATGGCTTAATAAATTAGTTGGGTTTTGAATTCATCATTTCTCACCCCTATTTGGTGGATCATGTCCTTTGAATAGCTTGGATATGACTAATTATGTGTTTAACCCTCTCATGTAGGTGGATAAATAACTCAAGTAGACTATGATTTCATCATTGCCTACCCATGTGTAGAAGATGCATTTGAGACTAAAATTGTGTGATGCAACTAAAATGTCTAACTAGAGATGTTTCAGCTCTATAACCACTCAAGAATATTATGTAGCTTTGAGCCACTCCAAAATTACAACCACTATAGATGGAGTAAGACATGAATCTAGTGTGTAACCTATAATATGGTGTTTGATGTGTTCAATGTAGAGAATGACATAGAGTCTATAATTCCATCTGATCAATTGGTGTATAAGTGAGCATAAATAAATAACGTGCTACACACATGCCACTAAACCTGATATATAAGCATATGGATTCTAAATTGAGTTATAATAATATGTATCTGAGTATATGAATTGAAAATGGCAATGCTTATGTTTCTCATGATTCCCCTAATATGAGTAAACTACTATGAATCTGAGCTAAATTGATAAATCTATAATTGAACATGTGCAAACCTAGACTATACCTATTATACTTTTCTATGTAATCTATATTTTTTCTAAAATTAAGGCAACATAATGATAATAACATATATTGGAAATTAGTTCCATGTGGTATTTGTGTCTTAATTTTGGTGCTAATTATTTTCTATTCTATTATTTTTGAAACTATATTGATCTTTTTGTCACTATTTTCTACTATGTTTACTGAGTCTGATTTTTGTATTTTGAGTTTTTGTGCTGAAAATTGTACTAAGTGAATTTTGATACCTTGATCTCTATGAAAAAATCCTATGAATACCCTCTATGTATAGGGGATTTATTGTACCTATGCATGAACACTCCTAAAAAAAAACTCAACAAGATGTTTGTTACATATAGCATATATGAAATCTACATAACAGTCCAATATAATGTGTATACATAACATCAAAATTTAAGGTAATTTGAGAATAAGTTTGTAATGTATGATGTATGTTATGTCCAACTTTCATAAGTTCTTCAAGATAGATATAATAATGTATGTAACTTTAAATCTATGTAATAACTGAGTGGTTAGCTTGGGGGATGGGGAATGATTTCCATCATAACACCTGAGTAGGAAGGGGAGATGCATGATGTCCCTCAAGGCATCTAAAATTGGAGTGTGTAATAATCAAGAGACAAGTGTCATGTCCATGATGCATACAAGAAACCATATATATAACATGCATGAGGCATGAAAATTAGGCCAATGGGCCAAAACACAAGAGACATGAGCCCATGTCACTAAATTTGAGAAAATAAGACATATAAGGACATGTTCAAATGTCTACATATGTTTAAAAAAATAAATTGGCTTAGAGCCATATATAATGATATTTAAAATGTATTCATACACAATCAAGATAATACACACAAGGACATGGGTAGTTTTCCAAAGAATACATACCATGTAAATAAATGGCATATAGCCAAAGATAAATGGCATATTCAAATTCCCTCAAATAGAGTAAGTATAGACATACAATAAATTCTAAAGTAGGAAACCTAGAAATAATAGTATGTATGAACATGTAATACAAATATGTCTAAGAGTCAAGAAGTACATATGTTGATTCTAAATTAACAATAGCCAACAAAAAATCTAGGTGTAACATGATCAGTCTCAAGATACAAATATGTAATAGCTATGATTTAAAGTGTAGAAAGATGAAATATGGTAACTAAAATTGTGTATAAGGTGCCCCTAATGGGAAAATATGTTAGACAAATAACCTATGTATCTATGTAGATGTTTCCAATAGGTAGATAATAAAAAATATGGGCTGGTGTAGTGGATTTGAGTCCTGTAGTAATCTACAAGCACTCAATTAGAATAAGTGAAGAATGTATGTATGATAAAATTATATATACTAAGATAGATTACATATGTATTATATGGAAATAAAATATTTAATTTTATGTTTTTTTAGTAAATATTTGAATGTTTTTTTGTTTTTTAAATATTATATTATTTTTCTCTTTTTTGGATATAAGCTATGTACATGCAACATGAAAACGAAACAATGTACAAGGAATAATAAATAAGGAAAGTACGTGCAAGAAGGGATGAAAAATACTAACTGATGAGTCTCATGGGAGACTCTCTATCACTATGGCCTATGTCAAAAATAAGAATGGTAATGTATCATGTAGTGTGATTGCTATGTTGTAGTTGAATTATGTTGCAGTATGAACATGTGTTTTATTCATCTTAGAAATCATACTTATCATAATAACCTAGAATGTTAGATTGAACTACCTCATACTATGGAATAAACCTTTCTAAAATATTTTTTATAATATTGATTTTGATTTTACCCTTTGAAACTATGCTTATTTTAGGCATATGGTGACTTGAATGCTCTTTTACTAGAAATCCTTTTTTAAAGAATGCTTGTTGGCTTACCATGATTTTGACGTTAGAGCACTAGTTCTTTCTTGTTTTGTAACATTTCCTATGTATATGGAGTTTTTTCCTTGATAAAATTTATCTATGAATGATTTACATTATGATTTTCAATAAAGCCCAAACCTTCTTGACCAACATTAAAAATTACTAGAATATGAATGTGATGTCTAGGGCCTACCTTCCCAAACCTTGACCATGATAATCAAATTATTGTAGATATGTTTTACCAAACCCATACTTCTTTAAAAGTTTAAAATCATTTTCAAGAAGTAGATATGCATATTTTAATTGATTTACATATGCTTCTAGTATTGTTTCTTCCTTTGATTGTGCATTGTGAACCTTTTATTGTTCTGAGTTATGCTCTAGTAACCATTTTTGAATTGTTTTAGAATTTGACCCTTTTTGAATTTATAGATGTCCCATTTTATGTTTCTTGGATGATGTGTCACTTCTTGAGTAATTTGTATCCAATATCTTTTATATTTTCCTTTTAAATGTTGAACATGTATTGGTGTGTTGCTCATGAATTCTATGATATGCATAATAATATATGGATCTACTCATTGTATGTAGAGGAGGTAGGTTGATTAGCTTAACTTTATTTAATTCCCTTAGTATATTACTTTAAATCTTATTAGACTAGTGTAATATTTTTTAATCACTTATAATGGATGCATTATGTTGTATTTTATGATTTGGATATGAAAGAGTGTTAGACACAACTTGATAGGTGTAGATGTATATAAATGATGAAGACTATCATATTCTAAATATTTCTTACATGTAATGTGATTTGACAATGATGTGAATTGTTCACTTAATAATTGATTTTTATTTTGTAGATTTGATATTAACTTGATCTATAGATAATTTGATCCCTCAAAGTCACATAAGTGAAAACCATGGTTGCTTATGATTAAACATGTAGGTATACACCCTGTAGGGGACATGTGTGGATAGGTTGAGTATGGGAATTAGGAACAATAGTAAAGGATATTTCATCTCATGGAGGATTGATAACATGGACTTAGTTAGAGGAAAATTAGCTATCACCCTCATGGATTTGAGGAAGAGAAGGAGATTCTTTATTGTGCATAAGATATGACATTAAAACATGAAACATAGCTATTAGATTATGTGTCAAATCCTTTATGTGTGTAAGGGTTTACTGTTAATAGAATTCCACATAAGAGAAAGCAAATATTCTATGAAATATGACATATATTTGAACTTATTTAAAGCATCATGTACATATGTGTTTATGTCATCTATGAATTCAATCCAAACAAAAGGAAACAAGATGACAAGAGAAGCTAGAAAACTTATCATTAAAAAGTACTTAGCTTCATCTTCCATTATTATCATGACTATATGAAATATAAATCTAGAAAACATAGGGATTTAAAATCTAAGTATGGGTCTTAGAAGTATGGAAACATAAACCCTAGGGTTATCTAGGTTAGGATTGGTAAAAGATTTGAAGTCAAGTTCACCAAATGCTTTTATCTTTTAGGACTTAGTTGTCATGTACATTTCTCTCAAATGAGACATATGTATGAAACCATTAGCATATATAATTCCCATGGGCCAAATCAGGTAATGAAGGGGAATAGTAGAGTAGGTCACTATTCATGTATTTCTATTCACCAAAAATATTCACAAAACACTATTCATTGTCACTATTCATGGTGACATGGAAACTGATACAACATTGAGGTGGATTATGAATGAAGTGGCATGGGCCATAGAAGAATATCCCATGGATCAAGAGCATGTGATTAGAGTGGGAGGTACCTTTCCACTTGGGAGAAAAATCAGATTTGCTTTATCTCATCACATGGGTTGTCTTTGATGGGAAAAGGATAGGTTGGCAAATTTCTTTGTGACTTTATTATTAGGCATGTGGTCAAAAAGGTAAAGTTGGCACATTTTATATGAGAGTGAATGTTGGAGAATTATGGAGAAGTAATAATTGGGTTATCAAGTGCATCTTTGGTACATGTGAGAACATGGATGAAGAGTGAGTTGGTCTCCATCATTTGATTCCCTTCACATGTGTGAATATTGCATATTTGTGAAAGCATATGGATAGTTAGAGACCAAGACAAAAAAGAGGTGATCATGTGATTATCTATTGACCTTTTCACATGGGGTCACATGACCAATAATTCCTCTTTACATTGGTTACTATTCTATTGTTCCACATTCTCTCTCTCTCTCATCTCTTCTTCATGAAAATGTTATATATTAGCATGCTATTCATTGTAAAAATAATTTATTTGTCATTATAAATATTTTATGATATTATTGAAATTATGTTGATACAATTTTCTTGTTTGGATGAAAACCCATTGAGGAAAATGATTCAAGGATGAAACCACTCGTGTGCTTGTAGAATAAAAGGATGAAAACCCTATGGTTCTTGGAGGTGATCTCATTCAGAAATTACAATTAATCTTCAGAGCATTGCAGATTTAGTGTGATTTTAAGTTATAGATATATGTGTGTGAGAGAGCTTATTTTTTATGTTTTAAAATATTCCTTTCATAATCATTCAATATATCTGATTTATGTTGTGTCTCATATATGTTGAAAAGAGTTCATTCCACATGATTTCTCATTTTCATCTCATTGTGTTCATTTCACAGTTGTTTAAGTTATATTTTAGAGTTTTTATATGTTTGTATAAATATAAAATTTGAGATATTATAGTGGTATCAGAGCTAGTGATATTACAATCCTGTAGGTCTTATGTGTTTGATGCTTTCAAGTGACAAGGAAATTAGTTATTGGATAATAGAGAAGAAAAAATTGCATCCAAAATAATGTTAGTTTGTGGAGCTATTTTGCAAAATCATGGATTTTTTGAGATTCCCAATAGATGAAATTAGGATAATTAATAAAAATATCACATCACTTAAAAACTTTTTTGGATGATATGCAAAATTCAATTCCAGACACAACATTTTAGAATGAGGAGGCTACATTTCCAGTAAAAAGAATGGAAGTAGTAGAGTCCCTAAGTTCTAATATGTTAACAGGTATGAAGAATATTAATGTCTATTTGATGAAAATAAGAAAATGTGGTATTTTTATGAGTATTTACATGTGGTAGGAGACATTTCAGAAGAAGAATTTAAGAAAGAACAAGACAAGATAAAAATTGTGATAGTAGAGAAGGAGCCACAAGAATGCATTCTTGAAGAAAAAGTGGAACCAAAGACATTTCACACCATATAGGTAGAAGGTAAAAAATCTTTTGAAATCCAATATTTTTCATTAGATTTTTATTTTTTTGATCAAAAGGATAATCATATTGAAGCCTTGGATGAAGTATCACTGGCTGAATGCATAAGAGACAAAGTTATTGTTTCTCAAGACTCACCCATCAATCTTTCAAGGATTGAAATAATACTTCATAACAATGGTTTGTAGGATATTGAAGGAAATGAAAAAATTCTTGATAGTGTTATGGTATCAGAAGAAGAGCCATAATAGATGATATAATATGATAAAAAGTGATCACACCTGTATAATGAGGAATTCATAGTAGATAATTTTGAAGGAAGATCCTCTCTTGTAGATTTACAAGAGGGAAAAATAGTGACCATGTTGATTAATAGTGGGGTTACCTAAAATTTCATCGATAAAGGCTTGGTAAAGAAGATAATAATTTAAGAACAAAGGTTTGAAGGCTCCAACATCATTATATCTAATGGGTACAATATACCATGGAAGAACAAGATTCATAATCTTAATCTAGCCTTGAGAGACCACCAAGTTCATAATGATTTTGATTTCAATGGTTTAAGAGACATTGATATGGTTTTGGGTGTGAAATGACTACATTATATGGGACAGTACTCTTCAAATCATGGGAGTATAGAATTCAAGTTCAAAACTGAAATAAAGGAGGTGTTTCTTAAAAGAATTACCAATGGAGCCTCACAAGATGTTATAACTAGAAGAATGGAAAGGCTATTTCATAAAATACAAGTGTCATGGGTTGTTAGTTGTTTTAATATGGCACAAGATCCTTCAAAGGGTATGAGTTTTTCAATGCATGTTGATATACAAAATATTTTGAATAAACATAGAATGGTTTTTAGTGGGAAGCCTCCTGATTTAACTCTAGAGAGTGGATTTCAACATATCATAGAGATTGAACCCAGATCAAGGCATATTTGGCTACACCATACCACTATACAAAAGTTTACAAAAAGATGATTTATAAGGCAATAAACTAACTACTACATATGAGGTACATTAGACCCAATCATAGTCCTTTTTCATCTTCAATAGTATTGATGAATAAGAAGTTTGGTATTATGTGGATGTGTATCAAGAATATATACCTAATACTTAGGATCTATGAGTTGATTTATGGGTTAAAGTGTTGTATTTTCTTAATGATTTATTTGAGGTTTGAGGATCATCACATACACATAAGAGAAGAATATATTCAAAAGACTACATTCTAGTGTTTCTATGGGCACTATGAATTTTTAGTTATGCCATTGGGGATTAATAATGCACTATCCACATTATAATACTATATTTATAAGGTGTTTATTAAACATTTAATAAAGTTTTTTTTAATCTTTTCTTATGATATCTTGATTTACTATAAAATTTGGGAAGAGAATCTTAAGCACACGGATTTAATTTTTAGTATTCTTGAAGAATAATCATTCCCTGATAAGTTGTCGAAATGTGATTTTACATTAACTAAATTCCTATTTTTGGGAAATATTATTAGTAATAAATGAATTAAATTGGATCAATAGAAGATACAAGCCATTTTGGATTGGCCACCACCTACAAATCTAATAGAACCTAGAGGTTCCATTAGTTTATACAATTATTACAGGGGACTTGTTAAAGGATTTTATCAACTTGGAGATCCTCTTACTAGGTTGAAAAATAAGGGATTATTTATGTGGATAGAACAAGCATGAGCCACTTTTTAAAAATTAAAAGAGGTATGTCTTAAACTAGCTATTTCAAATTTGTCGCTCCCTTTCATTGTAGAGTGTGGTATTTTCGGTGTTGGACATGGGGATGACCTATATCAAAGAGGATATCCCATATCATCCAAGAACATAAATCTAAAGGATCATGAGAGAGGGATACATATATATGATAAATAAATGTTGGATTTGAAAAAAATTAGGCAATAACTGGTATGTGGAAGACTTATTGTTAAAATAGTTCCCAAAAGTTTAGAATTCTTTCTAAGATGACAAGGTTTCAATGATAGACAACAAAAATGGTTAAGTAAGCTACAAGCATATGATATTGAATATGCTAAGGGTGAAAATAATGTAGTTGTTGATGCACTCTCTAGATTATCCACTATATACAATATTTCTATTATTTTTGTAGATTGGAATATTTCTATCTTAGCTAAGCATGTTAAGAATGCTTTTAATTCTAACATTATTGATGAATGGGAGAACGTTAATAGGTATAGAGTAGTAGATGGGTTTTTATCACTCAAGAATAAAGTATCCATTGTTCCTAAATCAAGGTTGAAAATGAAAAAACTACGAGCATGTCATGATGCACTTTTAGTAGGGCATCCAAGTTTCTTTGAGACATACAAATAAAATAGAGAGATTATATTGGATCTCAAGGAAAATGTTTTTGTACATACCAATGAATGTTTAAATTCACATAGAATAAGGGATGTCAAGAGTTGTTGGAAAGTATTCTACAACTACTTCCCATTATGGGATAGGGATGCAAAGGTATCTCTATGGACTTCATTATGGGTCTACCCATGGTACAAGGGAAATTTTCAATTTTTTTGTAATCGATAGATAGAGTAAATATGCACATTTCCTTGTTATATCTACTAATTGAAAATTAATTCAAATTAATGATTTGGTTCTCACAAAGTCTTTAGATTACATGGGTTACCCCAAAACATAATTAGTGATAAAGATAGTATATTCACCAGTACATTTTGATAGGAACCATTTTAGTTTATAGTTACCAAGTTTACACCTAATACTAGCTTCCATCTACAAATATATGGGCAAACATAGAGTGTAAACAAGTGGGTAGAATGATATGTCTCATTTCAATAGAAAAATTGAATCAAGTGGCTTCATATGGGAGAATATTGTTACAACACAACTCATCACATGTATATGGGTATGTCTCCATTTAAAGCATTGTACAATTATAATGCACTAACATTACCTGAATTGATATTATCAAATAGTAGATTAATTGTAGCAAGTGACTTGGTTAACCCAAGAAAATATATCCTAAGATTTTTGAAGGAAGGTTACAACAAAAATGAAATTAACAATAGATATATCTAGATAAGAAAGGGATAAAAAAGACATCTGAGTTGTATGATATGGTGTACCTGAGATTGCATCCATACAATCAATATTATATGAAGATCAGTCATAAGGAGATAATGAAGATAAGATTCTATGGTCCATACATGTTTTTCAAGAAGGTAGGTGAGGTAGCTTGTGTTGAAGGTTACTAGAAATTTTAGAATACATAATTTATTATATGTTTCTTGTTTTAAAGAAGTTTTTGGATTGCATATATTATTTTCCATTGATGAAGAAGAGAAGATAATTTTGATTCTAGAAGTTTTTCTTGATACAAGGGTGGATAATTTTAGAAATAGAATCATAACATAATGTTTGACCTAGTGGGAAAATCTTCTAGTTGAGGATGTTACTTAGAAAGGCCATAAAAATATAAAGCATCGAAATTTGAAATTGCTTATGGGTAAGGAAGTTTGAGAGGGAAGGACTATCGTGTCCCCTTTTCTTGAATGAGACATGTGAAGGAGACCCTTAGCCTATATAATTCCCATAGCCTAAATTGAGTAATGAATGGAAATAAGAGAGTGGGTCACTATTCATATGTTACTAGTCACCAACATTATTCATGGTGACATTGCAAGTGATACAAAGAGTGATGCAATAGTGAGGTGGATTATGAATGAGGTGGTATGGCATAAAAAAGAATCTCCCATGGATCAAGATCATGTTCTTGGAGTGGGAAGTACCTTTCGACATGGGAGACAAATCATATTTGCTTTATCTCATCCATGGGTTGTATTTGATGGCAAAAGGATAGGTGGGTGAATTTATTTTTTACTTCATGGTTAGGCATGTGGAATGATCAAAAAGGTAAAGGTGGCACATTTTATATGAGGGTACATGTTAGAGGCTTATGGAAAAGACAAAATTAGGTTTCTGAATGCATCTTTGGCACATGTGAGCACATGGACGAATAGTTATTTGGTCTCCATCATTTGATTTCATTCATATGTGTAAATAGTGCATATTTTTGGAAGCACATGGATAGTGGGAGACCAAGACAAGAAAATGGGTTATCATTTGATTCTCTCTTGACCTTTACATATGGGGTCACATTACCAATAGTGCTTATTCACATGGGCTACTATTTTATGGTGTCATATTCTCTCTCTCCTCTCCTCTTTATGAAAATGTTATATATTAACATGATCTCCATTGTAAAAAGCATCTATTTGTCATTATAACTCTTTTATGATATTGTTGAACGTATGTTCATACAATTATCTTCTTTCGATGAAAACCCATTGAGGAAAAGATTTAAGGATGAAACCACTTAGGTGCTTATAGAATCAAAGGATGAAAACCCTTCAATTCTTGGAGCTGATCTCATTCAAAAAATTACAATTGATCTTTAGTGTTGCAAATTTAGTGTGTTTTGTAGTTATAGCTCTACATACATGTGAGAGCTTATTGTTTATGTTTTGTAATATTCTTTTCATAAGCATTCAATATATCAGATTTGTGTTGTGTCTCATATATGTTGAAAAGAGTTCATTCCATAAGAGTCTTCATTTTTTTCTCATTGTGTTCATTTCAATGTTATTGAAGTTGGATTTTTAGAATTTTTGTATGTTTGTATAAATATCACATTTGGGCTATTACATCATTGAATGTAAATCCCATATTATTAAAGAGTTGAGTATAGTAAATTGGGATAGTAATATGAAATAAATATAATCATTGATTTGTTTCAAAGTTGACTTGATTTGGCTTTTAAAAAAATAAAAATAGATAATACAAATAATAACTTAGCTGAAAAATGACTGAGATAGATAATCTAGAGGTTAAAAACTAAGGCAAAGGCTAGTCTGGATGTCATAAATAAGATTCATGTGTCAAAACCCTTTTTGGATAGTATCACCCTAATTGAACAATATCACCATGTGGCACTAGTGTCTTAGTTCTAGTGGTAGTGTCTATTGTGCATGACTATTGTGAGCTTCAGGGTGCATCTATGTCTGAGTCTTTCAATCCTATTCCTTTATGCACAAGTTTTAAAACCCTACAAATGGCCTATTTTGATTGATTTAATGAGAAAAACTTAATCCTCCATATTTCTAGGACATCTAGTTGATACAAGAAAGAAATTGTGTTTGTTAGTTCGGTTGGCTAGACATCTTTAACATCCTGTTGTGATGAGAGTTGTCTACATATCAATACTCTGAAGAAGGATCAAGTCTAATGCAGTTATCCCCAATTAATTATTGGTGCAAGTGTAAATGAAGCTAGTATGATAGTTGAATTGAGTGATTTGAATGTGATTGAGTCTAGATATCTTAGTAATCTAAGCTTATGAATGTTGTAGATAGTAGTATTTATAAGTAGGGTAGAATAGGGATTGATAACCTTGATTTTGCACAACTTATTCTAAGTTTGTATGTGTAATTTTTATCTAATTTATATGTAAATCTTGTACAAGTGCTGAAAGATTTCTAGGCAGACCCTAGGAGATATAATATTTGAAAACATATATGCTTTTGGAAAAAGGAGGGAAAGGACAATAGTGCCAATATTGAGACATTAGTTCTATATGGCACTATTGTCCTTGTTATGGTGCTAGTGTGTAGGTGACAAAACCTGATGCATGAAGGGATAGGATCCAAGAATGAGGGTTTTAGACTACTTTCGGAATGATTAGCAATGCATGTGGCCCACACAAAGGTTAGATAAGTGTGAAAATAGGCCCTAATATTGGTATAGGGCTAAGTTAGGAATAAGTGGTCTCAAGTAGTAATCTTCATACTCAATTGCCATTTTTAGGTGAGTACATTCTGCTTTCTATACATTATATTTTATATTTTTATGGAAATCATTATTTAATTGTAATTATTTTTTTCCAAATTTATATCACTTTGTGTTCACTTTTTCTTTTTTCTTTTTTATTTATTTTCAAAATTGTATCTATTTGTGTTTATTTTACTCGATCTACTTTCGTTAGCCTCTTTCTTTTTCACAATCTTTGCTCTACCACTTTACTTTTCTTTAAAAGTTTCATCACCCATTGTTTACCCATGTATTTTACTCAATAAACTAGAAATGTTTAATCTAAGATAACAATTTCTTCTTCACTAAGCCACAACATACCATTTTTAAAATTTAGTGTAAATTATATTTTCTCTCTATTTATTTATGTTCCCAAACTAATCTTATATAATTTTATTGTTTCAAAAATAAATTATTTATTTTCCATTTTTTATATAATTGTTTGGATTTTCTCTTAATATATTTTAACATTGTTTTATCTTTTCATTTTTCTAATTTCTTATTTTTATTTCTATTTTAAAATTTTATTTCTTTAAAATTATATTTTATATATTTTTTCAATTTTTTTTTCAATTTCTATATTAATATACCTTTAATGTGATATATAGGCTTTTATTGTACCACCCTTATCAATGTATCTAATTTTATTTCCCTAAACTCCATTATTTATATATTATATATTGTCCTAACCACCTTGTTTCTTATTTTGTTGTATTTTTAAAATAATTGACATATAATAATACATTTAATCATATTTAAAATATTTATATTTTTATATTTAATCGATGTTATTTTTTTGTTTTTTCTTTTCCCGAGTTTGATTATAAGATGTAATGAATGACTTCTCATCTTGTATAAGTCTCCATTGAATCGGATTCTTTAATTTTAAATATTATTAATAAATTTAAAATAGGAATATTGAATTTAATTAGCAATGGGACATGTAGACCATAAAATAACTTTAAGGAACAATATTTTTCAAGCCTTTTGTAGATAATACACTATTTTTATAGTACTGCATGTATCTGTGTGTCCTCGTCCAATGTTTCTGCGTTACCAATTTTATATAAAAAATTATTGAATGCTTATGTAATTCCATTTATATATATATTTATATATATATATATATATATATATATATATATATATATATATATATATATATATATATATAAAAGTAAATGGAATTACTTAAGCATTCAATAATTTTTTATATAAAATTGGTTTTATATATATATAAAAGTAATTGCAAAGTGTCATAACAAATCAACAATGGTCTTATTTAGAAAAAATTTACCTTGGACACTAGGGATGCTTAAGTGAAAATTAAACATGTTTAAAATATTCTCAAATAAAGTATTTATGGTTCTATTTGTGTTATATTCCTTAGTCTGGATGGTTTCTTCTTTTATAACTAATAATTATGTGTTTGTTATAATTAATTATGTATTATTCCTCTTTATTCAAGGTTTAATTAAGCTTATAAAATAAATGGTCTTTTTTTAAAAGCGCTTTAGACTTAGCAAATGCCAAAATGAAATATCATCTTTATTATTATATTTTTCAATCTTTTTTAAATATTAAATTTTTATTATATATTTTTATACATATTCAAGTAACATGGGATACATTGACCCAACTAAAATTACATTCTTCATTGTATCATCACCTGAATTGTGTCCACCACTTACCCCTTGACAATTTTCCCTCAAAATTTTATATCTCTCATTACACAATACTACTCTAATTATAACTCCATCCTTTCAAATTTTATATAAAAATGCATCTATCAATGTGAATGATTACATCAATAATATCTTTCTTGTTTAATACCATACACATATAGGAACTCTCTTGTTTTAATTTTAATTTTAATTTTTTTCCCATTTCTTGTGGTATTGATTATAATATGAATAGATTAGTTCCAATAAATTCATCATCTTTTGGCCATTATCTCTGCACATATATATCCTTCATAAATAATCTGGTGCCTTAGTAACCTTTCTATAATTTTACTCAATTTCATTGTCAAATATATAAAAAAATATTAACCACTATTATATTTTTCACCAAATTTTATATCTATTAAAAAAAATTAAATGATTCATACCCAATGTAAAATTAAAAGGAATGACCAACAAATATTACCTTACCTTTAATAGTGCATATACTATTTCTAAGGCTTCGTATTCTATATTACAATATTTATTTCTAACTTAACGAAATTTTTACTTGAAAAATATATGCAGTGTCCCATATACCCTCTTTGTTTATCTATTAATTACCTTATTTCCAAACCTAATTTATCTACATGATTACGTAAAGGAAGTTTCCAATCCCTTAATGTCACGATTTGCATATTTTCTATTTTATTTTAAAGAATGTCAAAATCCACTTGACAATGTTAAATCCATTATATTGATTTATTTTTATCTTCTTCGACACCTCATGAATGGGTCCAGTTATTGCAATATATTTCTCAATAAATCTATAGTGGTACCCATTATACCCTAATAATGCCATTATATATCTATCCGTTATAGGTTTTAAATTTTTTTGTAATGATGAAGAATTTTAGAGGATCCGCCATCAATCCAAATTTGTATATTATGTGTTCTTATAATGAGCCAAAGCGTGTTTTGAATATACCTTTTTTAAGATTTAATTATATTTATAGACATATGATTTTGATTATGAACGTAATATTACATCTCTATATATTCAAAATCCTATCCATGATATGGAAGGAAATATTATGAAACTTTGTGAATGATCTCAAAGACCTAGTAATGTGGTTGATTCTATAGATATATTATAAAATCCACTGGTTCATCAAGTCCACACACATTATATTTGAAATAGTTTATAAATTCTACGTTTACAATGTTAAGGGTGATCATTAACATTGTAATACTTCATTATTTTACTCTCACTTTGAGTTTGTAAATGATGCTTTATTGATGAGAAATCTCTTCCAATAATTCTTATGGAATATGGATTTATTTTATTATACACAACATTCATGAGATTGGTGAATTAAATTAATGATTTTTAAAATATTTCATAAGGTATATTTTATATATACATTATCCAAAAGGACACCTTTTTTCAACTTTATCGATTAAAAAATGACCTAGTAAGAATTTTATTGATTGTTTGTTTCAATTGAAGACTAAACTTACAAAAATGTCTCAAAAAATTACCTAAATATGATTACAAGGTGTTGTCCCCGAAAAATGCCACTCATTTTTGGGACAACCTACAAATCAAAATTGTCTCTTCCCTTTTCAAAATTTGTCCTAGGCATTTAAATTCCTCATTTTTCAAGCTTCTCGAAAATCTATGGACTCAGCAGGTCAAGTTCAATGGGCTTTTATAGGTTGAAATCTACAAACTCTTTCAAGGTTAGAGAAAACTACGGACTCTGTAGATATGTTCCTGCGGACTCAACATGCTTGAAGTTAGCAGGTTCAACAGGTTAAAAAGCTTTTGTAGGCGAGATCAGTCAAAAGAACAGGCTTCTAACAATTAGTTATTTTCGGAATTGGTTCATCGCCTTAGTTCAAACAGAAATTTCCATTAGCAAGCATCAGTAGCAGGTTCAATGTTTGGTTCATCCGCTTTGTTTAAGTAGCTAGTGACCATTGATGGCCCCTCAGACATCAGATTTTAAAGTAAAGAAAAATCTACGGAAATTCAAATAGAGTGTGGAACTTAAAAGAAGAACCAATCGATTGGCTGGAAAGATAGCCTGACAGCTCAAATCGCAGCAGGAAGAGACAAAGTTGGAAAAGACAAAAGCAGAAAGCAAAGGAAAAGCCCGACTGAAGAGAAAAGCCCGAGGGAAAGCGCCCGATGGAAAAAGACAAAGTGCAGTGGAATACGTCACGTATCCTGTTATGAATCAACAAAACATGACAAGTGTTTACATCTTTCATGCAAGAGCGGCAATTTTTGCTGCCCTTGCATCCTTCATGCAAGAGCGGCAAGTTTTGTCGTCCTTGCATCGCCATTTCCTCTCTTCTAGGTGCAAGGGCAGCGATTTTTGCCACCCTTACACGTTCACCTTCTTCAACATGTGTCGGCAGCAATTTTTTCCCCTAACACTTTCTCCCTGAGGTGCACAGGTGGCAATTTTTTTCGCCTATGCACAAAGAACCTCTCGAATATGTAAGGGCAGCAATTTTTGCCGCCCATACATTCCTTCTCTCTTCTTATTCTCATGCACTTTTGTCATGTAAAAGTGCATGAAATTTTGTAATATGTAATTACATGTAAAAAATCTAAAAAAATATCTCAAAAGTCAAAGATGACTCATCTTTGACTTAGATATTTTTATATTATAATCTTTTTAAGTTTGAAGGTTTCTCCCTATATATAGTGGAGACCTCTATTGTAAATGGATCTCTAATAATTGAGAGTAAAAACTCTGCTGAAATTGAGACACTTCTTGAGAGTTTGTGCTCAACTTGTAAATCATATTTTGTTGAATGAATGAGAAGCAGGTCTATTTCAGATTTTGTGTTGAAGTTATCAGTGTTATTTAGGAAATAGTTCTTATGTCCTCTTTCCTGATAATCTCTTATTTGTTTAATTTAATAAGTAAATTATGTGTGTTGACATTATTTGATGACGTTTCTAAAAGATAGAAGAGAGGCTTTGAGCTACTTTCATCTTGGTGATCCTATTATCCTTTGTAGTTTCAGGCAAAGACTTTGTGCTTTGTTTCAACCTACGATTACACGTATTCTGAATTAGTGAAGGAGACAACGGAAGACTTTGTGCTTACATAGGTTTCTTTGTTAAATTTGTTACTTACCTCAAGTGATTTTCTACTCTACGCTAGATACCATCTCTAAAAAAAGAGGAATGTTGTTGGCCAATGACCAGGATTTCTCTCTCTTATTCCTTGGACATCACCTCTGAAAAAGGAGAGGTGGATGTTGTTATACCACCCCAAGTATTATTTTTTGCTTAATTATATATACATATAACATATAAATATTCATAGGGAACCTCCCCTTGATGAGAGGAGACAATTACCTCATCCAGATCTGGTAATCCCACACTTTTTGTGGCATAAATCTCCCTGTGTTGTGGCTGATATACCCATTTTGTCATTAGTTAGTTAACGACAAAATATTCACCCAATAGCTTTTTGGTGAATCCGCTAGGGACACAGTAATTTTGTACAATTTGGAACCTCAAGTTTCAGATTGAAACATCACCTGTGTCTTACCCATTATCATTATCACCTTATCCATTATAGAGTTTGGTGACTCCCATCTGGGTCTTACCCACTTTTATTATAGCCTTACCATCCTCCATATCCATTATTTTATCTGGTCTTTAAAACCAGAGCTACTGGAAAAGAGTGCATAGTCTGAAGCCTCAAGCCTCAAGCTAAAGCAGGGCCAGTTCTTTTCCATTTTTGTCCTACCATCTAGCAGTTCCTCCCAGATGTGTTATCCCCATTTTTCAATAATTAAATCATGGTAGTTCGAGGCCCTTGGGGTAACTATTTTGTCCCACTTAATCTAACTCCACCCCTGCATAAGCTTCCACACAGTTCAAGAAAGAATTTCCCCAAATTCTTTGGTGATGGAAGAGTTCACCCTGATGAACACATCGCAGCTTTCAACATATCTTGTGGTGTCATAAGTGTGGAATTTGAAGACGTAGCAGTTAGGCTATTCATAGAGACACTATAAGGTGTTGCTGTAGACTAGTTTTACCATCTACAAACTGGATCAGTGACTGGTTGGGACACTATCAAAGCTAAATTTGAAGCCAGGTTTAGGCCAGCAGAGGATGCACATGCCTTACTAGCCCAACTCACACAAATGAAGAAGGAGACCCATGAGCCTATAAGGGACTTCATTTCCCATTTCAACAATCTCAAGCACATGATTCCCATGATCGCCTAGCTGACACCTCAAAATCTCATGTGTTTTTTCATCAACTCACAACGGTCTGATGTGTGTTTTTTATTGAGACAGGCTAGATATATAAATCTTGAGGCTGCTCAAGACTTGGCCACTGAGTTAGAATATGACCTTATCTTGGCTAAAAAGATAAGAAGGGATTCAAACAGAGGCACATCTTCCTCATCTTCTGATAACTCACCTGCAGCCACCACTGATCTAATGGTCTAGAAGCTAGTAAATGAAGTGCTAGCCTTTAGAAGACAAATGGCACAAGGAATGTCATCTGCTCCTTCATACAGAGATTTACCAAGGAGGACAGTGCCTAATCTAGCACATCAAGGGCAACCCAATCGTCTTCTTCCCCCATAGAGGAACCTTGCCATTGAAGCACCTCCAGCCAACTCAGCAGTTGGGTATGTCGAAACAGAGCATGATTTCTCTTTCCAACCTGAGTTTAATCAAGAAAATGATGTTGGTATCTTCACAAAGGATCAAGAAGATTTAGCTGGTGACTCCCACATCATTTTTCTGGATTACCAAGATGAACCCAAAAGTAAAGGTGGAGCATCCGAGGGATCATATGTTGTGATCACTCAGTCCCAGAATCAGTCAACTCAACAAGCTGATAAAGGAGAAACAAAGGAGTGACCTCAGCCTATAATTTTGATTGCTAAGAGTGGGACCACTCTGCCTATCCAGTCGAAGGACTTAGTGATTTCTGAGAAAGTAAGTATCCCAAACATTTCTACACCTTCTACTTCAATTTTGCAAGCCAGTCCTCCCACCCCTCCCATAAACCAAAAATAAGAACTCCCATCCCCTATGCCTAGTCCAACCCAGCCATTTGACATAATTGATCATGTCAAATATGTCAAGACCCAAACGGTGGCCCCTACAGCCCAAATTTTGTTTGAGTCTTAAGGTAGGGATGAAATAACAGAAGAATTGGTGGAGTGCAGCATATGTGCTAAAGAACCCTCCCTTCCAAATAAAGAAGAATCTGAAATATCTGAGGGGGACAATCAAGATATGTGCTAGGCTAAGTTATCAAAATAACAAATTATGGTAATAGACCAGGCTGTTGTCCATCAAAATTAGGAAAAGGGACTCTGTAGGAGAACCAAGATTCATAGTTCTCGGACTAGAAAGCAAGTCTTGACAAGGGGCAGCAAGAGAAGAAAACCAAGAGGAAGACATAGGAAATTGAATTCCTGGTGGAAAGTTCCATTTGCCAGTCACCATTTCTGGGGACAAAATGGTTTCTGACTGGTTTATCAGGATGGCACACCATTTTCACTATCTCATAGTAGGCAACATCTGAAGCACTTCAAATCTTGAGGCATCAGATAAGATCATCTGTACATATGTATATTTGTATAGTCTTTAGTTCTATTTTGTGCTTTTTGTTTTCATTTTTGGAGCCTTTCTTTTTGGGTAGCATGACTCCATAGCCCAGTGGCACACTTCAAGGCATTGGATATTTTGGATTCTACTCCCTTCAATCAATTTTTGCAATAGAAGGAAGTTCCCCAACTGGAACCAGCTGTTGTCTTCGAAAAATGCCACTCATTTTTGGGACAACCTATAGATCAAAATTGTCTCTTCCCTTTTCAAAATTTGTCCTGGGCATTTAAATTCCTCATTTTTCAAGCTTATCAAAAATCTATTAACTCAGCAGGTCAAGTTCAATGGGCTTTTACAAGTCAAAATCTATGGACTCTTTCAAGGTTAGAGAAAACTACAAACTCTACAAATATGTTTCTGTGGACTCAACATACTTGAAGT
>JARHVA010009175.1:67500-87500 GCA_037957365.1 Torreya grandis
GGGATATGAACATAATGTATAATTTGGGGATGCATTTATTCAAATAAAAAGGTCACATGGTGTAGGATTTGAGCATAAGGAAAAAATTTACTATAAATATGGGTTGATCTAAAATTTAGGTAAGTTTTGTGTTCCTATTCAAGAAATAGTTCAGGTAATTATGAAATCAAATAATAAAAGTTGGAATACATTTTGGTGTTATAAGTATTATTAGACATTTTTTGAGGTATTTTTATTATTGTAACCTACAATTTGATGTTGATATGTTTTTAGTGTGATGTGTTATTCATTAAAATTAATTCCAATGACATAAATTTAGGTTTTTATATGGCATTAGTGGTTTATTTTAGGTTATGGGATACCAAATCCATGGATTGGTTATGTGGGTTGCCTATGTCTAGGAAGGGATGTGACTATATCTTTTTTATTTTGCATTGATTTAATAAGTTGCATATTTATATTGATTTTTATATGACACCAAATTTTTTTTTTGAAGATAATTTATTCCTTTATAATGTATGGGCTCATTTTTGCTTATTTAGTTTTATCATTTCAGGTCAAATCTCAAGATATTTTTGTAAGTTTTTAGACACATTGGGAGATAACATGGATACCAATATAAAATGTTATAATACTTTTCACCCATAAAATAATGGGAAGATGTATGTTGTGAACATAAATTTGGTAAAAATATTCAGAGTGTATAATAAGAAACATTTTAAGTATAGTGATGAAAATTTGGCTTATGTTGCAATAATGTTATAGCAAGATAATTAATATTTTTAATGATCAATACTCATTTTAAATATTAATTTGGATATTTTAAATGATAAAATACATATTTATATATTAATTTAGTCTTATACACATAAAAATATATATCTACGGTACCTACCATTTAGTTTGACCTTTCTTGTATTCAAAAGGCTCATATTTGCCACCTCACTTGGTCTAATTACTTATTTGATAGTCCAAACTTGATTAATGTAATTAACTATATCAATTGTAACCACTAAATGTCTAATATTTTATATATATCATTCAATATCAATTACAAAACCTCATCATCTTTCCTCCTTCCTACATAATTGCATTCAGGACTAGACAATAGCATCAATGCTAATTTCCCTTCTCCAAAACAAATATCCATTCCATACAAACACTCAAATATTTCAATGTGTTTAGGTCAAGATATGAATGGAATTAATCCTTACATGAGTATAATTTAAAAAGAGATAGTATAGATACAAATCTAAGCCTACCCATATTCATCTAATAAATGTAATGAACCCCAAAACTATCAAGAAAAAGAAAATTACCAATAGGCCAAGATCTTGAAACAATAATCAAAATTGATTATTATTTATTTCTTAAAATAATTACAAACCCAAGCCATGCTTAAATAAGCCTCAACTCAAAATTTTGAGTTAACATACAAAAATTAAAAAGAATCTAAAATCTAAAAAAATTGCCTATTTTTAGCAGCTGCTATTTATAGTAATTTTCTCATGAAAGCGCTTGTGACTCTAAAAATTTCTGAAAATAACCCAAATAATAAAATTATCCTATGGAACAATATTTAACTGATGTTGACTTTCGGTTCTAAAAATAGAAAATTCCCCAAAAAAATCATTAAACATTGATTTTAGATCCTTAGATGATCATGTTTGGCCTCTAAAAAATATTTAAATCAAATATAAGTAGATAAAGTGGCTTAGGGTAGAGTCAAACTTTTGGATACAGTCGTTTTGGCATGTGGAAGAGCTCAAATGGAGTTACAAGTCAAAAGTTATGGCCTTTGGAAGCATGAGCTATTTTTTTTACATCAAAATGTCAAGCAATCACCTTTCATGTTTATACATATTATCAAATTTAAAAGAGAAAAACTAATAAATTATACATTATTCATCTATATTTACATATAGCTCATATGATTAGTCATACTATAGGTATAAAGCACTCAAACGTAACCCACGAGCCATATTTATCAAGTTTCAAGATATTTGTTGCATGCACTCACATACAACATTATACACTATCATTCACAAACATGATAAAACATATGGGAAAAATACATAAGTTTATGGACTTACTTAGATTATTAGATATGTAGTAAATGCTCATTTATAGATGGGTATTTTAGGACAACTTGACATTGTGAGCCCATTAACCCATTTTTGGAGAAGTAACCTAACCTAAAGTGAAAATATATTATTTGAGATATAAATAATGATACAAATACTATACATAATATTTAGATACATCAAAATAAGGGTGATATAAAACCCATAAGGACATAAGTGGTCCCATCTTGATATAACAAACATTTTGTACAAGATAACTGTGTCGAGATTTAAAGAGTAACATTGACGTAAGTGTCTAAAGGTCAACACAAGTGTCCAAAAACTATAAAAATATTCAAATAATGTGATGAATTATTATTGAGAATTATAAAATTTGTTCCAAAAATTTTACATCTCAAATCTGTCTACACATCATTTCAAAGGAAAGACATTGATTCTTCTTCGTGAGTACACAATCAAGATATTTTTTGGCATTTTACTATTTTTTTAATTTAACACTAAAACTGAATGTGATAAATTGAATTATTTAATTGACATGATTGAGGAATAGTTTACTTCATTTTTTAATATCACATTCATCTTAACCCTTGGTCCCAAAATAAGATAGTATATTAAAAGAATTTAATAATTTAATCTATTTTTACAACTCTTATTGTAATAATAGTAGACTATTCCTCCAAACCCTAAAGAGGGTCATAACTACCGTTCATCCAACCGAATTGATTTTATCACTCTTACAAGGGGTAAGGTGGCCCATCCTATGGTTTCAAACAAAGGTAATCAATATGTCATTTCACAAACATATCCACCTCCCACATCTCATTTAAATTATATGTGTATCCATGTTTAGCATAAATTACCTATGTTTTTTACTTATAAATCCATAAAACATAGAACTATCACTATGTGCAAGTTACAAAAGCAAAATAATTATTTCATTTAAAATATCACATCATTAGAAAACATAAATGTATATCTAACAAATTTAATATATTCTAGTGCAAATCACGTGTTTTCACCTTGATATAATAATTTTATACCCAACAAGGTTTCATATCCAAATGAAAAGATAAAAACTAATACATATATAACAAGTGACTCAAAAAATGATTAAAATGATTATAGAAATGCATATATATTTAGAGAGCTAAAGCTCATAAATGTACAAAGCATACAAATTTTGGAGGTCAATCGACTTAACATAATAATCAATAATAATGTTTACAAATATATGTGATTGATTCTCTAACTCCTACAACAACTCCTTAAATCACTAACATTAATCCAAGTAGATTGTTCTAACAAATTTTATTATCTCCATCATATTTTCTCTCCTAAATCTCTATGCGATTTGAATAATCAACTCATTTTACCTTATTCCACACATATCTAATATCTAACCTTAATAACATTGCTCACTACTTAACACAAATGTGAACACTAACTTAATATTCTCTTAACATTTCCCCCTTAGTGAAAACATGGGTAGAGGAACTACATGGACTAAATATCTCTAAATCCCCACCCCAGCTCACAATTTTAACTCATAGATGTCGGATTCACCGAAAAACATGTCCAACACATTGAATTGAAAAAATTATTACATTGAAAAATCATTGTACATACTTTTTGATACTTATCATACATAAAATCTTATAACAAAAAATATTTTAGAAGATATTGTATTATTTGAAAAGTGCCTTTCAAAAGATTTATTTCAACTTATGACACAAGACCACAAAATACTCTAGACTTTCAACAATTAAAAACAAACTTTTACTTATTCCAAAATTTAAAAAAAAAAGATGATTTTTATTTATTTATTTTTACAAAAGACTTTTGGCACAAAAAGCTAAAAACAACTCCAACCACATAAAATTATAAACACAAAAATATAGTCTAAATATTAAATAACTCTTATTAAATAAAAACTAAATAACTTTAAATCTTAAAAACATAATATTAATAATTAAAACAAAAATAAAACTAAACAAAAATATTTAAAAATATCATGGAATAAAATAAATTTAAATAAAATAATAAACCCACCATTATAAAACCAAAACCATGAAATTTAAAAAATAATAAAACAAGAAAAAAAACTTAAGCATAAAACTAAAAATCCACAGCAATAAAAAACACACGACCAAAAACCACGGCAATGAAACAGAAAACCATGGATCTAATATCGAATACCATAACCTAAAATCTTTATCTTTACATATTTCTTCACATGGGCAGCAGCATGGAGATAACTTGATGGATGAGGATCAGGTTCGCCACTTAGGTTCGAGATAAGAGATGTTGCAGGTAAGAGACGTTACCAATCAGGTTCGAGGTAGAAGGAATATGAATACATTAGTGTAGCTGATCTGAGCTCAGGGAGAATGCAGTGGATGCATCCAAGTAAGACATCACTGAGACTACATATAAACTTCTAAAAATGGACCAGAAAGGCCATAAGCATCCAAATGGCACCATTGGAAAGCAAAAAACCAGAAGTCTAGTCGAAATTTTTTAGCATAAGCAGGGTGAGAGAATGCACTGTGTGAATCTGAAACCAAGAGAAGATTGGAGCTTTAAGACTGTCTAAGCCGATAGGAAAATATGAACTCGTAGGGTTCGAGCTCAGCTTGGTGAATCAGAGTGAACTCACCATGTTTGGCGACGTGCTAGTCAAAGCTCGTAAAGAGATAATTCTCTCTCTCTCTTGCAATGTTTGCATAATTTTCAACCTTTGAAGTATTTTTTTGATGCATTAATTTCAGTCTTCTACAAACGTGAATTTCTTACAAATCTCAAACAAAACCAACAACCAAAAAACTTATATATATTTTTCAGAATGCCAGTGTATTACCACTATTCAAAAATAAATAAGGCCTTTCTAAAGTAAAGAGATAGTCGAAGCTTAAAAATTTGTACAATACACAAATTTTTGATGTAAATCAACTTCATCTAATAATAAATAATAATGTTTCCAAATATATAGGAGTGAATCACTAACTTCTATAACAACTCCTTAAACCATTAATATTAATTTAGATAAGCTTTTTTAACAACTTTTATTCTCTTAATCTTATTTTCTCTCCTAAATCTTCACATAAATTGAATAATTAATTTACTTTAAATTATTCTACAAATATCTAATATTTACTCTTAATATTATTGCTCACTACTTAACACAAATGCAAACACTAACTTACAATTTTCATAAAAATTCCAATAAGATTCCAAATAAAATATTTAAAAAATTCTTCAAAACAAAAGGATTCAACTACCTCTTTTAACATTTTATAAAAATATAAAAATAATATTATACATATCATATAATACAAGGGCATCATATGGATTATTGTTTTGAATTAAAAAACAAAATAAAAAATCTTAAAAATAATGGTAATCCTATCGTTACTATATCAACCAGAAAAAACCCAGTGACATTATGAATACATATCCTAAATCACAAGTTCAAAAAAAATAAGAATGAATGCCAAGGACAATTAGACCAATAAATGGATACAAATATTTCTCTCAATGATAATGCTCAACTTTCAAAATAGTATGGGTTTCGAAAACAATATTTTAAACGCTTTGGTTATCATAGTTAATGATTGGAATAAACATGCACAAGTAATCATTTGTATATCTCCACATCTGATCACAATGATCGACACAGCTTAAGATATATTGGAAATACTCATAATTCAAATATGTATATTGATTATATTGATGCAATAAAACAATAATCCACAAATGAAATTATATCCAATTACTAAAAAACAAATATATTAGAAATCAAATCAAGAAACGATTCAAAATCATAAAGAAATGGACCGTTTTCATGTGCATATAAAGTAAAAATAAAAACAAAAATATTGGAAAAATAAAAAATGAAAAAACAAAGATTTCAATAGGAACAATTTATAAAAGAGTAAGACAAGTTACAAAAGGATGCCCAAGCTAAGCATGGAGACATTCTAAAGAAAGATTTTTTTAGAAAGAAGATTAAAAAATAAGACATGAAGGAAAAGGATAATGTTACTTGTGTGCCTTCATATAAAGTAATTACTAATTAATTTCATATGAAATCAGTTCATTAAGCCTTGCATTCATAGAAATAAAAGTCAAGATATTATAGTTGACTCAACATATAAATTTAATAGGTGCTCTTATAATTTCTTTACATCTCTAGAATATGGTAGAGAACATGTGAATTAACATGCTACATCTAATTTATGTATCGGATCTGGTTAATAGAATGTCACACCTGCATCAGAATCATGTTCTATTGTACTGCATGTTAGTCCCTTTTTGACGTAATATAATGTCAAACTCGTAAAACCATGCTTATTAGCAGCAAATCCAAATATTTATCAATGGAAAATTACAATTCCAATTTTAAGAAAGGAACATGGTATACTTTTTTTTATTATATTACGCATACGTCTATCACAATTCATTCAGGAAATGTTATTCATCAATCACCCCTCAGACAATTTTCCTCAGTTTGAGATCGTTAGATATATCGTGCTTTTTCAAACATACATAAATTATTTTCAAATAAAATAAAAAAATTAGTTTCCACCAAAAAAATCAAGTATTGAAGAAAATACAAAAAGAAATTATAATTTCATATGTTTTCTATTTTTTTTTGGATATATTGATTAATTTATTTTATTAGTTATCATATATTTTGTATACACATATTTTCACATATAACTAAGTGAGATAAATCTAGACCCATGATATCTTAAGCATGTAGATGTTGGACCTTCCCTTCTCCAACATGATACATTACACTGGGGGAATATTGCTTCTATATTATCATGATTGTCATAACTGATATTATTTTATGATTATTTTCCATTGCATTAATAATCTTACATATCTTACACATTCTTATATACTCATGTTTCTATCTTACACAGTGTATTTGATAAGCTATTTTACATGATTTTTTTATAACACATATATGTAGGGACTAATAAAACATGCTTATGCTATTTGCTTATGTCCCATTAATTTAACTGTTTACATTTATCATATTTGAATTTAATATTATTCTCTTCAAAGTTTTACTTGTGGAACATTTGAACATGTTCTTTTGCTTGTTGGCCATAATGCCCCAAGTATTGCTTGTTTATTTGGTGTTTCAGAAAATTTCCATCTTCGACTTGAGTGTGCATCCTCTGAAAATGCCACTTTTCGTGGTTACATTAGATCCATATTTGTGTAAAATTTGAGTAGTCTTCCATGTGTTCTTTTTTTTTTGTTGATTTTTTAATCTTGTAGATGTTTTCATGATTCATATCATACATCTTAGGGATTGTTATGTATGTGTACTATGAGCTTCATTGATATATAATTTTGTAAATGAAATTACTACATGTTTCTTTACTACATTATATATAAACACAACATAGTTTTCTTATCCTTTTGAGCTAAGGTGATTATCACTTTTGTAGTCCCCTCACCTTAAAAATAAAGACCATATCAGTAGGGGAATGTCATAGAAGACATGAATCTAAATACATAGAGTTGAAATAATGGAGATAATTTGATTCAATTACATAGTTGGCATGATCTATATATACACTTGGGATAGAATTGTATGTATTTGACTAAAATTTGTGACATATTTTTTTAGATTTGATATACATATTATACTCATGTTACATAGTAGAAGTTACATTTTAATAGAATATTTATATTAATACATATTTGAGGTTCACATGTATCAAAATAATAATGTACATTATTCACATTACAACAATATTAATGCACTGACACTACCAAGATGCATCATTTGAGATTTTATCTACTATAATAGTTGGTTATATGTTAGTAGTTTGATTGATATTTTGTTTTCTTGATGGAAATAGAAATACTTCTATTATTTATTTATGATATGGATATACCACTTGGCTCAAATGAGATTGGATAATTTGGCTAAAGTAGCTACATTGTCTATATGAGATATTAATATGTTTGAGTTCTATGATTGAGATTTTGTGCTCTTGATGGACTTGGTATAATTAATACTTATATTAGATCAGGTACATAATCACCCCCAATTCCCTCCTTCACATACCTAATATTCATTTGTAAACCTCTTTCATATTCATCAACTAAGAATCATCCCTACCTTGACAAACTACCAAGGGGAAACATGGTTACATCGACATATAGCTTCACTCCTTATTTCCTTTTTTTTTCAAGTAATATAAAATTATTTAGTTTCATATTATATGAATTAATTACACATTTAATATCCTCTTTGTGAAAAATTAATTCACATACATCAAATTCAAGTGGGATCAAGCAAAGACAAGGTGTGTTCTACACACCATGGCCACTTTCTTCCGTTTAACCTAACAATTTCATATTTATGAATTTCTATGTTAATCAGTGCGGGAGGGGGCGCAGGTGGCATGGGTGGTGAATGGGAGGCAGAGGTGGATAGACTTGAGAAATATATATCAAGTCTTTACCCTTTTGTTCGACTTTCTTTGCAGCCAAAAATATTGTATTCACCACCTTGCTAAGCCTAATTACTTATTTATTCATCCAAACTTGAGTAATATGATTATATAGATAAATTATAATGAAAAAATACCTAAAATATGATATATATAGTTTTTTTGAGGTTATAAATTCTTAACAAAATTTCTCATTTTTGGACAATTGTGAATAAGACAGGATAGTATCATTGATTTTACTGTCCTTGCTCAAATGCAACTTTCCCTACATTAAGAGGTCTTAAATATTTTGATGTGTATGAGTTGGAATTATAATTTCATTAACCGTTTAGTGAGTATAATTTAAAAATAGCTATTAAAAATAAAAATCTAGGCCTACTCATTGTAATCACCTCTCGGGATTAGAGACATTATTGAATTTTTAAGTGAAAAACTAGGCTATTCTAGGATATTAATTCCTATTTGAATATTATTCATAGGGTTACTCACATGACAATATTGAAATAATACAAATATACCCCTTGAGACATATTTGTCATGTTATAATGTAGATCATTGCACTCACTCACACATATCAATCTACAATATTATTCACATACAAACCCACATATACATGGCAAGTACATAATTATGATGCCCTCCTTGGATTATTTTATATTTAGGAAGTTCTCATTTATAGATGTGTCTATGAGGTAAACATAAGACTATGAACCCATTAACCCATTTTTGACATGGTAACATAACCTCAGCTGAAGAGCTAGGGTTTGAGATATAACCAACAATAAAGATCTTATGACTAAGATCCAAATATATCTAAATATAGGTGACATAAAGCCTATAAATACCTAGGTATTTTTATTTTGATATAAAAAACATTCTGTATCATATAGTTGTGTCAAGATTCAAATATAAGCATTGACACAAGTGTCCACAGATTGATGCAATTGTCCAAGAAACAAAAAAAGATATTAAAATCATAAAATTGGTTCTTAAAAATTAAATGACCCTTTACCACACCTATATATCTCATATATATCTATGTATCATTTCATAAGTTAAATTTTTTTTATTTTTATTAATTAATTAATTAAAACATATTGATTTTGAGCTTCCTTCATGAGAAAGCTTCTCACAAAGATAATTTCTTGCTTATCTTTGGTTTATTTTTGAAAATTATATTTTCTTAATTGCTCTTTGAATAAATTTTACATTTTAATTTTTTCCCATTATAATTTTAATTTTTTAATCCTTTATTGTAATCTTTTTTGTTTTAAACCTTTATTTCTCTATTTTGTGTTTTTGAATCCATTATTGCTTTAATTTTCCATTTTAAGATTTTATTTATTTTATATATTTGTTTTATTTATGCTTGATCCTTAAGAGATGCAATCATAGTGTGAGTAGGATACATGATATATTTATCTATTAAATGATCACCACTATCAATGATACTTTGTATTTTTTTATTCAATGCCCAATAAATATTTATATGATTTCAATGCATTTTAAGATATGCAAAATAATATTTTTGATCTAAGTATAGGATGCATATGAGGTAATGTGATCAATGTATTTTGAAAAATACCCCTTATAATCTCACTTGAAATCTTCTTATCATTTTTATATGGATCGAATCAATAATTATAGATATATCATGTTTTGGGTTCTAACCTTTAGTTTACTTTTTTCTAGGCACAAAATATATGGATGCAAATGTAGATATATTACTACTTTAGCTTGATTTTGATTCCTTATATATATGATACCATTTTAAAATTATTCTATCCTTAAACTCAAACATATAATTTAATTTTTTCATTTGTTATTCACTTCAATTTATTTCTTATTTTATCTTGATGGTCTTCACAATAACAAGCCTTGGGGACTTATTATACATATAACACCATGAAGAGGAGATGTGTGAGGGGGATGGGGTTGAATAAGGACATGATGTTTACCTTTATTATTTGGTAGTCTACATCTTCAATTTTTAAAAACATGGAACTTATAATCCAATATAAGTCATGGAAAAATAATGGGATTGGGTTGGTATATTTGGCAGCCTCGAGGCCTAAAAGGAGGAACAATGAAAAGTTCATCAATTTGTTCACTAATTATTTGATACTTATTGGATTTTATTTATTTTATTACATGATTATTAATGAAATTACTTATAATGGGTGGAAATTAGGTAATGAAAACTATGAAATCTTGATTAAAAAATTGCTCATGCAATATAGCCACATATTCCTTGAAATCTGAAAATTAATTCATAGAAAGATGAATCTATATCCTTGAAATAAAAACTTTTGTGTAATGATATTTTTAAATTATGATAAAATAAAACATCAAAATAATGTTTTTTCAATGTTTGATATCAAAGTTGAGTTCAAAATAAAGAGATTTTAGTGTCAATTATTAAAACTGAGGTCGAAAGCAAACTCTTATAGTGTTAAATATTTGATCCAAGATTGAAAAATAGTTTATTTAGTGTCAAATTATTAGGAATTTATCTATACCCTAATATTTTCTTTTAATAAATTCTCAAATAAAATATGTGTTCACCAATATGTTTTATCATTTTTTTACAATTAAATTAGTGGTTATCTATAAATATGATAAGATTTATTGAATGGCAAAAAATGTTATAAAATCACTTGTAAATAAGATAGTAAAAGTAAGTAATTAAATGGAAAAAAAATGAATTAAATAATATAACTATGAAAAACATAAGAATAAATAGTCTATTTATACCTATAGGTTGACTATGTTTAACTAAGTCATGGGTAAAATATCATGTCAAATTGAACTATGTTCATAAAATAAAAACTTATTATCATGGATCAGGGTGAAAAATAAGTGTAATGGGACATGATCAACTATCACTACTATTTCCTTTTTATTCATTTTTTCCTTTGATAATAATAAATAAAAGTAGCACACATAACTGAATCTATTTGAAACATGTCTATGTCGATAAATTTGACATTTAGAATTGCATGGCTGACCTAGAAATAACTACACAAAATTTGAAACTCTAATAGGGATTCAAATATCTAAAAAACATAAAAATAAAAAAGTGAGTAGTGTAATAGGATGACATAACCCCAATCACCCATGTGATTATTGATAGTTACTTAAATTTTCAATAATCTAAAGAGAGAAATCAAGCAAATGAATTAATATCACTTAAAATAATTTATTTAAATTTGATCCTGTTACTCCATATACATACCTAGAGATGGATTGAGACATGATAATGCTTCCTTTGAACTTAATAGAATTGGTTCTTGACTTGGCTAACGTTTGATCCAAATTATTATATTCATATTTGGAAATAATAGGGAAGATTTGGTTATTGTGCAATATTATAAGTATGTCTCAATACTAAAATTTTCAAGTCGTAGAATACATGTCTTAGATGTGCCTTTATAACAATCCAAAAAGAGAAAAAATCAAGAAAAATATCTTAAATATAAAGACCAACTTCTAATAGAGGTTCTAAATTTTAAAATTAGTCATTATTAAGTGGAATGATAATATCAACCCATATGGGTAAATATTGACTTCCATTGTAAACACATAATATTTAATATTTTCATAAAGGGCCTTATCATAAATTGAATCTATGGGATGTCCCTATATATAATTAAAGAATATTGTAGTTCTTAATCATATTTTTAGGCATAAGATAGAAACTTAGAAAGAGATATTTATGTGCATATGTACTTTGGATAAACTGAGGTGGATAAATAGGTGTTTGAATTAGTAATCAAGTAAATTAAATTAAATGTGTGATAAAACTAACATGATCAAATATTCATTACCAAATTTCAATAACTACACTTACATAGATTATCACCTGTAGCAATTGGGTAAGTTAATTGTAAAATAGATAAACTATTAACATGTAACCCATAAAAACTTGGAATGTTACCCATGGAAATTAATGATGCATTATAATACACATGTAGCAATTGGGCATCACTTATAGGAACAGTTACACACACACTTTTATGGTATTGATGGTTAGATGATAGTTTTTATAAATTAATTCCCATGGTTTGAGGATTGTGGGTGTTCTAAATTTTGAGGAAAATAGGTCATTTTCAATTTGTGTAGTAATTTTTCCTTCTTCATTTGATTGCCTATCTAAAGTGGTTGAAACAAATGAATGTATCATTCTCCCGTACTTCATATTTTTTTCTATTTTGTAGTTTTTAGTTTGAGTTTTTATTTTAGCCATTGATCTAAGTAAAATCATTCTTTATCTATTTAATAGAGAATATTTAATATGTAAACTAATTATAAGTTAGATAAATTAAAAAAACATAGAGAATATAAGATCAATTTTTTTAGCTTTATTCTGATAATTTTTTCATTCTAATGTATAATTTTTTTTTATTACTATATAATCATTGATGCAATAAAATTGATTTGAATTAATTCATATATATAAAAGGATGGGATTATAATGAAATTACAAGTAAGGAAAGGTCAACTCAAGAACAATTGTGTTTCAAATCCCATGCACTAGTTTATTTCAATTCTACATTGTGTAGATGTATATTTAAATTTATGTAAATTAGTTTCAACATATGTTTTTTAGTTCATGTTTTATTTCTTGCATAATAAATTCTAATTATGAAATTTTATTTCATAAAAGTGTGGGATCCTTCCAATTTTGTTTTAAATATATTCTATGAAATTTAATTTTGTTTAAGTTAATTTCATGTCAATTGATTTCTCAGAGTGTGTTTCACTACAGACAAGTTTTTATACCTCAACCCTCGAAATATTCTTGTGTTGCTTAAAAAACTCTAACAACTTGCCACATACACACCTAAAAGTTGATTTATTTTACTAACATTACCAATAAATAAGATGGCTTCCATTTGCATGACTCTCTTTGGTTGTGGGTGAGTACTTACTACCTCATGCTATATTTATGGTTTTATTTTTCTCATCATTTTTGTATCGTTGCTAGGGTCCAGTTCCAAGTATTAGGATCTGATAAGGTTGAAACTTAGCAACTATATCTGGAATGTGTTTATTATCTAGCCATGAATTTTTATGGCATGTGATCTTATTATGTGCTGGTAGTGATTCTCTCCACACTATTTCCTTCTACTTACCTTTCTTAGTATGTGACGGAGTTTATTTAGTTTGGAGTGGTGCCTATAGTTTAATTTCTACCCATGTAGGCATAGGTTGTTTTGGGCATATTGGTATGGATCACAAAGGTTGTATAAACCTAGTAGATATGGATTTATACTATGGAACATCTACCCAAACATCTTACATAATGATGAAAAATGGTATTAGGGTTGTCATTTATTTGGGAAGATCATACACTTTGATCTAAATGTCATTGTGCATTCTTGTCACCATCACATGTTGCCCTAGTGACTACATAATCTCTTTGGGTACTAAAGGATGAGATATGATCATTTCTTGGATATCAACCTACCATGAAATAAATCATCCTAGCTATTTTTAGTATTTCCTTGTCTTAGTTCAAGAAATGTTGGTAAATAGAGTGGCAAGCCAAAAATCATCATTTGGATTCATTAGTCCCTCTGATGACCTTCACTATGTAAACTAGAGGAATAAGACTAATAAATGATACTGAAATGCCTCTGATGCATTGATGAGAACCTTATTAATGGTCATTTTCATCTCTAAGGAAAAAACATTAGACCAATTGAAATATTCATGAATTTATATCATGCAATATGTAATGTAAATAACACCTTTAGTTACCTTCTTAACACTTTTGTTAGTCTTAAAAAATGATTTGGTGATGCATTTAGAGAGAATAAGAGATCAAATACCTTCCATAGAATTTATGGGGACTCCTTTGCCTACTCTTTTATATTTTTTCATTGTGTTTGAGTGGATGAGTGGAGCCTTAGATTTGTAAGGATAAAGGGATTTACCCTAAGCTATAAGTCCCATTGCTCTTGCCATGGTCACAATATTGATGAAGATGGTGACATATTATGAAAATTGAATGGTGACCACATTATATTTGTTGAATAGCATGAGTATCACCTCATCTAATTATCAAAAATTAGGAAATTTTATTATTTACTCAACATTAGATCCTCATAAGGATGTTGAAATGTTAGATATCGTAATTGTGTTACTTCTTGTTAGTTAGGGTTGAAAAGAGTGGTTTATATTACATCATTAAAATAAAAAGGATCTAGATCACGATATATTTTTATAATAAGTATTAATCCAATTCCCAGTTCTTCTATCTACACATCAGTTATCAAAATAGAAAATTATTCCTTATCTATGTTTTTTGTTGTAGACTAGATTGTATAATTTCTTTGGTTGATCAACCATTGGTGAGAAATATATGGACAAATAGCTAATTTACATGTATATCATAGATTTGTCTTTTTTTAAAGACTATGTAATGTCTTTGTGTTATTCTCTCCCTTTGTTATATATAGTTTTCCACTTAATTCCATCTAGTTGAGAAGTTTAATTATGTTCAGCTAGTTAGGCATGATTTTACCTCCTTAATTAATGTCAACTAGTTGTTGTCAATGTGGAAATTACTAAGATACATATAAATACATTGATACATATAATGACATACATTTAATTTGATGTATAATATTCTCATATACCCACTTTCATTTATTGTACATCATATCATTCTAACATATGAATTTCTTTATGAAAGATGTAATCTTTCAAGTGCATCATTATTAATAGTTTTGAATGAACACTAACCATCCCTTATCTATACCTATATTAATAGTGCCTCAATTTAAGACTTAATTAATGAATCATATCAACCCATTTACACCTATCTTTCCTTTAGGTTGAATTATTTCATAGATCGCACTCTATGATTTTGAATTGACAACTATAATTCCAACATTATGCAATATAGAAATTATAGTAGACATATGCACATAACCATAAAATCAAACTAGGAAAAAATGTTAAATTAAAACCTAAATTACATGGTGCTACTTAGCACCCCATAAAAATTATTATAATAAATGATAGAGATTATTGATCATAAGGATTAAGCCTACATCGATTTACACATCCTATCAAAATAGTTCCCTAAAGATCTTTTACGAAAAGTATTCCCTATTGAGAAAAATTTGTAAATGATATAAGGTAATTTCATTCAAATGTGTAGTTTTCATAAAAATGATCAAAATAATGTATCATATAGTAATACTACTTGTTCTAGACAGAATTACATAGAGCATAGGCTACAATCATTCCATGATTTCTGGCCGAGCTTGTTAATTTTTGGAATCCACTATGTTCTTTGCATTTTTTATTCCATTTTGGTTAAATATATCAACCATGTTTGTACATAATATCTCTCCTCAAGTTTCATTCTCATATCAATGTGTAGGCTAGGAACTAGATTTTCCTCCATAATTATCACTACCTCATGTCCATAAACCAATTGAAATGGGGTAAATCATGTTGTACACTTATAATTTTTTGTATATGCCCAATAAATCCCATAAATTATATAATCCCAATAATCCTATTAAACATTTCATATTTCTATTAACATCCTATTTGGGACTTTATTTGACACCTCAACTTATCCATTTACCTACAAGTGATATACAATAATTTTATGGTATGATATCGTAAATTCTTCCATGAGATTTTCTATTGCTTTATTTATAAAGTGGTTTACCATATCCATAACCAATTTTATTGGATATCAAAATCATAGAATAATACTTTTATACAATAACTTAGTTACATTCATGGTAATGCAACTTAGTGTCATAATAGCTTTAACCCATTTTGTAAACTAATTTACCATAATGAGGATTTCTTTGCATGAATGAATTTGCTTGGTAGTCTTATAGGTCACAAAAAATCAACACCCCATTGTTCAAAAGGTTGTTAAGTGAGTAATGGTTTCAAAGGCACCTCATCCATCTTGTTTTATTTTCAAATCAATTGGAAAACATTGCAGTGTTTTACAAACTAATGTGCATCTTAGAATAAGTATCCCACCATTGACTACTTTGAAAAATATTCCTTGTACCAGATTCTCCTAAAAAAGCCCTCTCATGATTCCTTTATGTTCATCTTCAATAAGTTAGGGTTGTTCATTTTCCAAATCCACTCTACATAGGACCTCATGATGGTATACATAATAGCTCATGCTATCAATTATTTTTTATATCACACCACATAGTGCATGTAGGAAAGGTTTCATTTTATATAAACATGGCTATATCATCCATGTTCTCAATGATCAAAAATATTATGAATAGATAAGTGTCTATGGATTCATCTTGTAAATATTTAGGTTCTTCCACATTTTTTTATCTTATTCTAATGTTTAGGTACCACATTCTCTCATCCAAGTTTATAATTTATCTTGTTATTTAATTTTTCAAAAAAAAATTGACCATCTAGAGATCCATCCACTAAGCATAGGTTTTTAACTAATTATCACAAGCCCTAATGATCATTAAAGAATTCAAAGGGAATTTTAATTATATAATGTTTGAAAATATGTAGTGTGAACCCCATTTATAGCGTTTCCCATTTTGTTGTAGTATATATTTTTAATCTATAGCTAATATTTTCCTACATATGATGTTGGGATGATCTAGTCCATCACCTCCTGGTTATACTTTTAAAATGCCCACCATAATACTTGAAGAATCTACATGAAAATTAAATGTCTTAGTCTAGTTGGGAAATACTAGTATGGGTACTGTAACTAACCTTTGATTTAATTGAAAAAAAATCTTGACACTTTTTGACCATTCAAACCTCATATCCTTAATAATTTCTACAATGGCATAGATATAGTTGCATAGCCTTTCATAAACTTTATGTAATATCCTATCTAACCCCAAAATTCTCAATCTTAAGTAGAATTATTAATAGGTGACATTCCTACTATCACTATGATTTTGGATTGATCAACAAAAAATGCTTTAATATACACTACATGACCCAATAGAGAATGGAATGGTGTTAAAAACAAGCATTTTTTAAAGTTTAATGTTATTCGTAGAGATTTTAAACATTCTAACATTAGCCATAGTTTGGATAGGTGATATTTTGAAAATATAAAATATATCCCAACATTCTAGATAAACTTCTAGTAAATCCTCAATAAAATCCTTGAAATTAGTCACTAAATCTATAGAAAATATAGTTTGAGCATTCTTTATACCAATGACATTACCTTATAGGTAAATTATCCCCATTTAATTACAAATGTTGTATTGACCAAATATTTATTTACGATAACAATTTTATGATAGTCATTGAATCCAATTGTAAAGTAATATAATTCATGTCCTAAAATTGATTCCATAACCTCATCGGTGAAAGGTATTGGAAATGCATCATTGATACAAGAATCATTCAATGCATGTTAATATTGATATATCCTGATCTCACCTAACTTTTTGGTTTGTAAAACCATAGGACTAACCCAATTCACTTTTTAGTTAGGTATATGATACCTAATTCTTACATGCAATCCAACTCAGTATTCACCTTTAATTTCATGTTGGTATTCAATCTATATGGGCATTTTTAATAGGTTGTGTGTACTATTTGAGTTAAATATGCATCTCCCCTAATGATTGATCTAGCCCTTTCATCTCTACTAATTTAGTGGGAATAAAATATTTAGTCCCCTGATAACTATAAACCATCTGAGATTTCATTTTGAGTGGAGTAATCTCCCATAGTTACAACCTTTGATGTTGACTTTGTTCAATATTCTCAACAATGTTTTTTAGTGGATCTTGGTATTTTATATTAGTCTTACTAGGTATATAGTCTTGTAAATTTGTCATTCCTTCTTTTTATAGAATGTTAAACTTTTATAGATTATCTTAGTTTTTTCTATGATTTCACCTTATTATGTTTTGGCTTCTCATTCTAGTTCATAAACCCATTCAACTCTAAATCCTCATTATTATTATTATTAGAGTATGTCAACTCATATTTAATCATATTACAAGGTTGTAAAAAGAATTATTTCTTATTTTTGATAACCTTATAATTTTGTATAGATGTATTTAAATCCCAAGCTTCTTCTTGATGTGATGATGAGTATGTCATAGTACTCAAGTTTTCCACTCATCCATGACATAGAAACATTTTAATTTTTTTCAAATCATTATACATTAATAGATTATCATCTTCAACATAAAAATTTCAATAAATTCATGTTGAACCTATGATAAATTCTAAGTTTATCATATACACTTTTGATACATATACTATTTTTTTGGAAGTGTTGCTAAAGTGTATCTAAAAACATGTACCTAGTACTTAGTTTTGACACCCTATGAAGATTATATATCTAAGAACTAGTGTATATGAAACTCTTGGAATTATATTTATTTATAGAATGGCCAATCTACTATAATAGTGTTAGGTAGTTGAAACAATGATATTAGCAATTCACAAGCTTAGTTCCATGGTAATTGAGTTTTTCTATGAACTTGCTATTATGTCATAGTAGTTCCATTTAATGCATAATTGAGTGTAATTACCCTCTAGTCCCAATTAAGTACATGTTGTTCCATTGGGAAGATAAAATGATTAAGATCCTTAGTTTTAAGGTATTTGGGAATTTTACATTATGTATTCAATAACATTTTTAGTTGGTGCAATTCAAGATCACCTCAATCCGATTTAACATATGTGTATATGAGTCAGCACTTATTAAATATATTGCTTCCTAATGTAAGACACCTTTTGGATTATGTTTTGTGTAATAAATATTAGTAACTCCTATATTATAAAAAAATTCTACCCCTAATCTAGTTTGAGATTAAACATAGGGTGACCTACATTCTTTGATCTGAAATTATAGTGTTGGTGACTTTGTTATAACCAACCTATACATAGATTTTTTTAATTGACTACAATTGTTTTTTATACTCAAGTTGTGTCTTAAGGAGCTTATATTCACCATCTCATCAAAAATTCTATTTTATATATGTATTAACCTTAAACCAACTATTATCTACATAAACATAAGGTCACTCTAGTTCCTTAGGAATGACATATGGGTTGTGCTCAGAATTTTTAAAATGAATCACAATTATCTTATGTCCTTGGTGTGATTTTAATTTATTTTACAATGTATATATAATCATTTATCCATCATAATCCCATTTATTACCTATCAAAGTGAGATAAGTCTCATCTATTTTCATATCAACTACCTTGAAATGTCCTTGTAGATTTAAATACATAAACATAATTTTTATGTCTTCATGTAGGACATTTGGTTATACTATCCCATAATCTAACTGATTGAGAGTAACCATATAGTAACTCAGAGATGGTTGACCAATATCCCCCCTTATAGATCTTGGTATCATTTTTAGTGTGCTTGAAAATTCAAAGATAACATTAGTTCTCTCATATCACATGTGTTCAA
>JARHVA010009175.1:95000-207500 GCA_037957365.1 Torreya grandis
TTTAATGTCCACATTAACAGAACCCCCATTCAAAACACTTTGATAGACTTACAAGAAAGAATAAATGTTATGACCATATAAACAATGTTGAAACTAAACCTCAATGGCCCTCACCAAACCAAAATTATTATTCAAGTGATTCATACATAATTTTTTAAACTTAAATTATTTATTAAATACATGATCATCACTATGGACTCGTGAGAATACCCAGTGGACTTCATTAGATTTCAAACTAAGATCAACTTATAAAGATACCCTTTTAGCCTATGAATGACCTAGATACATGAAAAATATCCATTTATTAAACGTAGGTTAGGAAGCATGATCATATCAAATGAAAACACTATAAATAAGTTACTCTTATACTGACGAGCCCATCCTTCATTAAAAGTGGAACAAATGATTTTTCTAGGATATGAGGATAATGATCAAGCTCACATGAAAAAAATGCTCATGATTGAATGCATAATTCCTTTTAAATAACAATAGGAATAAAAAATAATTTCCAACATCATTTTAAAAACATAAAAAACTTGATCCACATATATGCAACACGTTACAATACATACAATGTCCACTTTTTAATTTATTTCTAGTTAAAAGGTCCCTTGATCCTAGGGGTGATATTATTAATTTCCATAAATTGTTACCATACCACTATAGCCTTAAAACTATAATACGTAAGATATATTATATCATGTCATTGTCATAAAAAGTATAAATACTACCAAGGTAACCTCTTGATACTAATAGCAAACTAGACCTATGACAAGAAATAAAATTTATATCCATTTAAAAAAAACATTACATGGCATTGGCACAACATGAAAATAATACATAAGGAAATATTATTAAATAAAAATCACACAAACACATGTGTGCATGATCATGCTCACACACACATGCACAAATGCATGCATGCACATGCGTGTACACACACACACACACACACACACACACACACACACACACACACACACACATTAACTAGTAATTTAATCCAATATACAAACCATAACTATAGATGAACTTTTATGTTCAAGAGATAATGAAAATATAATTGAAAATAAATCATGGATATGAGATTCATTTATACCATCTATTACAATAATTGGGTGTAATGCCTCTTTATTATGCATAAAATAATGTAAAATGTTTAATTTTTATGGACTATAGAGAGATTAATGTAGCCAGTAAGAAATACCAGTAACCTCTTCTATTTATTGATAATGTTTTCGACATAATATTAGTAAATAAAAATTATTTTCTAGATGGTTTCATTGGATTCAATCAAATTGAAATTGTACTCAAAGACTAAGACAAGATCATTTTTACATGTATTTGAGGTATCTATACATAGTCTTTCCTTACATTTTTGTTATGCAATATTTTTACCTCATTTCAAATTGATTTCTTGATCATATTTTCTTATATATTCCATGAACATGTCTAAATATCTATGGATGACTTCAAAGTCTATGTAGAAACTTATGAGTAAGATATAAAAAAGAGAAGGTTATTGAAATTTATAAAACTAATTGCATGTGATTAAGTCATGATAAATTAGACAATATTATGATATAATTCATTATCTTGTGACATCATATCTCACCCATAATGATATAAATAGAAACTCATGAAGTTTACCTAATCAAAATGCTAAGACCACCATAAAAAAAAGTGTGTTATAATATTATTAGGTGGTACATGACTTTATTTTATATTTATTAAAGAGTTCAATACAATATTATCACCATTATTTATGTTATTATATAAATATGTTGACTCTATGTTAGTTGATGCATGTCATGATGCAGTTCAAAACCTTAAATATATACTAGTATCATCACCGATGTTGTGAGGTATAGATTGGAAAGTATGTATTTGTATCCACATTGATGCATTTAAAACAACAGTAGAAGCTATCCTAGGAAAAAAGGATGGATCATTAGATTATATCATATAATTTATTTAAAAAATTATTCAAGGAGAATAACTCAACTATATAGTGATAAATTGATATTTAGATATTATATTCCATAAATAAACTTAGACACTTTGTTAGTATGTATCGTATTTTTGTTCACATTTATCACCTTGTAATCAAATAGTTTATAAACAAACTAGAAATTGTTTAAACCTAAACTAGATGTGAGGTATCTAGGGTTAAGAATATAAAAACGAATAATCACAAAGGTGGTAAACATATCTATAACAAGCCACTTAATTTCAAAACATAGATAGAACTTATAGTAAATTTATCATGATGATATACGAAAAAATGGAAAATAGAACTATGTTATATATGGAAATGATAATGAAAACAAGGTAATTAACTAGTTATGATGCTAATATAGATCTGGATCTAGAATAGTCAAGAAGTAGACTAGAAGATTTTTTTGGAATAGTTTCCAAATTATATATTTTATGCCTCTATAGCCTCAAACACTTATGGCAGCCTTATATAGTTGCATGAATGGTAGTGCCTAGGTTGGATGTAAGTATATTGTATGTAATACCATATAGAGTAATATATGACCACCTAGATAATTTTTGGTTTTTTATCACCTTTAATCTATTGCATTCATATCTAGGTTATGAATTAGTTTTCTTTGTTAAATGATAAAACCCTAGTTCTTCCTCCTCATAGTGGTTATGGTAAATATGGGTTAGTGGGAACATGGTGTTGAACTACCTTAAAGATAGATATGTAAATGAGTATTGCCTATATATCAAACACTCTAAAGAGGGCCTCTGACCTACGTATTTCTCCCCTATGTCTAGCTTATATGTGAAACATGTAATATGTTAAAATTAAGTACAACAGTGATTGAGCTTTTAATTTGACAAGTCAAGATCTTTGGATGGCCCTTCAATACTTTAGACTGGTGTATGTTTTTTTCCTATGACTAATACAATAATATGATAAAAATAATAAATCTTAATTTTATTCATTGCTTCATTCAATGATTTTGATAAGTTATCTTTGTCTGTGATAGGTGTAGGTGAGAAATGAATGGGGATTGATCACGTATTTTATGCCAAATCCATTTGGATAATTAAATCATATTAAATAACTTTATATGAATATTATCATATGCTTTATTTTAAAATTAAATGACCTTAGGTCACTAGACACTTATGTTAGAGTATGATACCTATGTCAACATAGGTGTTTGTCTAGGATGCAAGTGTCTAGGGAGAAATAAAGTAGGTACAGAGTCATAAACTATATAATCACAAGATAAGTAGGTTTTAATAAATATGGTAAATATATAAGGCTAGGATAATCAACATAATATTGGTCAAACTAAAAGATAGGTTCAGGGGCACTAGATAGCAAATGTGTGACTTGTATAATAAGGAAAGGTTTAAAACTAAGAATAAAAACCAAAGTCTGAGTTTTCTAGGTGTACAAGACAAAGGTGGTATATAATTTATAAATAGTGTCTACATTACCCTCCCCCCCCCATATTTAATATAATATTGAAATTGATTTTTATAAATTAAAAGAATGTGTACATAGGTGTGTTAACACACCTTGTCTTTACTTTATTCCAACTTGAGAATTTTTTTTTTTGACCAACATAAAACCAAGATAATGTTACAATATTAATCAATGCATATAATATGATATTGAAATAATTTAGACTGATAAAAATTTAGAGATAAAGTTTAATGAGTATGCCTATGTATCAACACACTCATCTTGCCTATTGGCAATTTTATTTGAAGAATGTATCATTATAGATCACTGAAACCAATATTGGAAAAATATATATAATATATATATATATATATATATATATATATATATATATATATATATATATATATATATAAGGAGATAGAGAGAGATAGGATGGCCATGACTACAACCTTAGAGAAAAGATGAATTTCTACATGGAAGTTGAGTCTAACTCACCCATGCAACCCAATCATACATATAACCTAGTGAGTGTGAGTTAACCAAGTCAACTCACACTATCAAACTAGTGAGGCTAGGTGATACAATCAAGTCCAACTTGAAATCTTGGAATTATAGATTTATTTAATCATCTTAGCCATACCAAAAAGTGAACCAACTTTTGGAGTAAATTTCTTTTATATGATATGTAAAAGTCTAATTGAGTGGGTGGTGGTAGTCCTTAAAGTATTTTGAATCTAAAACTAATTTAAATTTGAGATATTAGGCAAAAATTGCATCACATATGCACCTTATATGTGTTTCATGCTAACATTAAGCATAATAATAATACCAATGAATAGAATTCTACCACAAATGGGAATTTGAATCATGTAATTATGTGCTTTCACCAAATTATAAACTGTGTGTGGATAGAATTTTTATAAGCCATGCCCCCATTATATATGGAGAAATACTAAAATTTATATAATTTCCAATGGGCAGAAAATGTCTAAAAAACATGCATCCATTGTATATTTGAAATAGTGAATGTGTTAAGTCCATGTCTCTATGACATGCCCTGAATGAATCTGCAACTATAATGTATGTGGAAGTCATGCCTTTATGACATGCCTCCACTAATATTCCCCACCCTTTGAGGTTAGGGAAGATATGAAATATTATTTACCTCACCTCAAAAGGATAATATAACCATATAACTATAGATGAACCATGTAGCATATAGGATAACATGTAGAGGTAAATCTATCACTGAAACACATAGAATGTGACACCATCAATGACTAAAATACATTATAAAAATCATGGAAACATCAAGATAGTAACAAAAAAATATAAACAATAAAATCAAAGACACACACCATAGAACTAGAATAAATTTTAAAGGAAATGGTCCAAGACAAACAAGGGGTATGTTCCCACAAAATCAAAGGAACATGATATAGTCAAGTTTCTACAAAATAAAATATGACATATCTAAATGTCAACATACAACAAAAATTGACACATTCAAATTTAAAAGAGGTAAATAAAGGCATGGGGGGCATAAATAATAAATCATATCCAAATGTTAAAAAAAATACAATAGAAATAAAAGACACCTGAAGAAGTGCATAAATGAAAAAGAAAAAGAAACTAGCATAAACATATCATAGTATTCCTTGGATCTAATATGATAGAAAAAAATATCAATTATATAGCATATCAAGTATGCTATGAAAGACATAATCATAGATAAAGGCATGTGTAAGTATATTTTAGCTAAAACATGATAGTTTAAATTGACAATAGAATAATATAACTGAGAAGTATCATGATCATAGAGGTGGATCCCACCAACATCATTCTTACATGAGAAGAGGTAAAGCCCAACATGCATAAGGGCATCAATCATGTATTTGTGTATTCTTGTATCACACTCAAATAGAATCATAAAACACATGTGTATGTAGAATTAATTGATATGTTATACATCAACATAGAACCAATACATAGATGCCAATGAGCCAATAGAATATTTATATGCCACAAGCATTTTTTTATCTTTGATTATTTTTATTTTTTTGTTATTTTTAGAATAGTGGAAAGGAAATGAATATCCTATGATGTTATCCAAAGGGTGATCATAGATATCACCTAGTTATGAACCTAGTGTGTAATGAATTTATGATGCTACCAAAGATCATGTTTATCTGTGATATCTATCACAGTAGTATTTTTTATGTTATGTATATAAATAGGACTTTGTGGTATTGTGTAAATAATAGGAGTGATAGGAGTATGGGTTTGTGGAATCCATCATTGATTTTTATGTGGTTTCTTTAGAATAAAATTAATAGGAACATGTGTAGGTGCTCTAGATATATGAATATGGTGTGAGGTAGACGAAATTCAATGGAATCCATTATATGTCTATGATGTAATTATCATTCAATTACTGGCCACGTAGTAAATGGGGTTGCCTATTATTTACCATTTTAAGGTGAATTAGCCTTAGTAGGCTTGATAATTAACTACCTAGGTGTAAATTTATCTTTTTTCAAGAGGATGATCATATATAATTCTAGAAACTATAATTACCCGAATTGCATGAAGGTATTTAACACACTGATGTACTATAAAAAGTAATTTTTTAAATAGTATGTATCAAAGGAAATCCTAATAATGTATCAAATACATTGATGGAAGGTATAACTAAAAAGGTAGTAACCACATGTTTGGGACACTCTTATAAATATAAGTAAATCTCACCAAAAACCTATTGTGAAGTCTATTCAAATGCTATAGTTAATTTGGCAGAATGGTGTAAATCATGATTAGTATAACCCAAGCACATAATTAATGTCATGGAAAAAAAATTTACTTACACAATTATCAATAATAACACTACATATAATGTCTTTATCAATATATGATAAAATTAATAATTAATGAAGATCTAAATAAGCATCCTTGATATTACTATCATTGAAGGTAATAGAATGTATTTGAACCATAGGAGGTATATGTTGTGTAGAAGTAACAATAATCCAATCTAATGATTTCCCATAATTTAATGGATGAGGATGTGCATTGTATACAATTTTCACTTCTATTTATTTCTTAGAATGGTCTTACAAAGGATTATTAATAGTTTTCTATTTTTGGTGATCACTAGGTTCTAACATGATTCTTTTAGAGGCTAATCAAATGTAATTTTTTGGCCATCAATAATTTCTTGGATCTTATTTTTTGAGGTAAAAAATTTATTATTAGAATGCTATGCCTCCTATTGATAGTCAAAATAATCATTCACATCATATCCTTTATGTAGAGGCTTACTCATATCAAACTCTATAGGATGAGGGAAAGATACAAAATGACATTCCACTAGATATAGAAGCAATGAAGCAGGAGACTCAATTTAATGTGTAAATTGTCTCATTATGCATTAGATAAGTTCAACCAATTAGGTTGCTATGAAACCACATTAACCATTATGATTGTTTCCTATTTAAACCTAGGAGGTTTTAATTTATAACTAGATTTGATTCTAAATTTTGAATTGGGTATAGATGTAGTTGTTGTATTTGATACTTAATAAAGCTTTTTCAATGAGAGAATTTTCATTTCAAAGTACCTAACAACATGGCATAAGTCATCAAATTATTTTCACTTTTTGAAAAAAATGGATTCATGTAAATAAGCAAGTAAACTTTGCCTAAATTTGTCTTGAATTTTTTTATCTACCATTAGAATGGTCATTTTAGCCAATAGTGTCTTGTAACTTAAGAAATATTCATTGATAGGTTAATTGGCCTTATTTGATTTTTGTAATTTGGGCATATGAAAATAATTTTGGGAAAGCTAAAAGAGAAATGTGGCAAAAATGAAATTCAAGAGGTTTGAATGAATTTATATAATTGAAAATTAAATCATATAATTACTTCAAAACATAGTCCTTGAGTCTCCTTGAAAATAATTTTGTGAAAATTTAATCATTAGAGGCATAATCATGGCATGCCACATAGAAATATTGAAGATGATACTTAGGATCACCCTTTACATCATAAAACCACTTGGTAAATGGTGTAAATACATGTCAAGTGAAATGGGTTATGTAACACATCTTGGGAATCATAGAATGAAGAGATTTTAAAGCTTTTTGTTCAATGTTTGTGACTTTGTCTTCCAAATTATTTATATCTTGAGGGATTGTTTGATCTCTACACCAATTAGGGTTCAAATTACCATGTTGACTAGTCATCAATGGTGAAGTGAACATGGTTTTAGTAGTAATATGGATTGAAATTTGTATTTGAGTTGACACAAATGGTAATTCCATCATAGATGTAGCGATAGTGGTTTCTAATAGCAAGGGTTAGAAGAAATAATCTATGCCTCCACTAGATGTAGGTTGATTTATGGGTATGTAATCCATTATAATACCTTATAAGTATTCAGCATCACTAGGTGAAGAAAACTTATCTTTATGATTCTTACTTATTGCATCTCTTGTAACATATAACAATGCATACATTAAGCTCTTGTTATTATTGAGATAATAGATCAATACTTATTTATATTTCATTTAAAATTGGGTTTTTGGATTAACATTTTCCATTTCTCTTTACAAATGAAGCATTCAATATTTTACAATAAATTACATAAATCAAAAAAATCTTAAATAAAACACCGTAAATTACTTAGGGTTTTGAGCTACAAGGTCAAGTTCACCAAATTCTTGACCCTAAAAATTTAGATGTGGGGGATATAGGGTTAATAACATAGAAATTAATAAGTTCAAGGATTATAAATTGATCTATAAAATTATAATTAATTATAAAACTTATATGTAACACATACTAAATTTACTATGTTGAGATATGCTAAAAATGAAAAATATAACTATGTTAGATATGAAAATGATAATGAAAACAAGGTACTTAGTTGGTTTTGTTGTTAATATAGATATATGTTTAAAACATGAAAAAAAAATATTGGAAGAGTGTTATGGAACAATGACCAAATTCTTGATTTATGTGTTTATAGCCTTGGACACTTGTATGAACTTTGCATGGTTTTGTCAATGATAGTGTGTGGGTTGGACATAGGTACCCTATACAAAATACCTACTAGAACAAGATGTGATCACCTTGATGCATTTAGATTTTTCATTTCCTTCTCTATGGTGTATTCAAATATGGGTCATAGAATATCACTCCTTATCAAATAGTAAAATCATAGTTCTTTATGCTCATAGTGGTTGTGGGATAAATGTTTTAGTGGGAACATGATGTCAAGATACCTAAAATATCCCTTTGTTAATAATAAGTTCCTCCATATCCAATATTTTTATGTTTATCTAAATTACAATAATGACCAAGCTTGTAACTTGGAAAAAAATCTCTTCAACTACTCTTTCAATACTTTAACCATGTGTATGTGTTGTTCCTATCACTAATATGGGAATGCGACAAAATATGAAATATTTTTTAATATAGTTCCTAATTAAATGATTATGATAGTTTTCCTTTGTCTATGATAGGTGTAGGTGAGTAATGAATGAGGATTGATCTTATATTTATACCAAAACCTTTGGAGAAATAACTGACATTAAAGAACTTAGGTTAATAATTAGGATACATTTAATTTTTAAATTAGATGACTTTAGGGTACTAGAAACTTGCATTAGAGTAGGATAATTACATCTACGTAGATGTCCATCTTGAATCAAAGTGTTAAGGGAACAACAAATTAGTTAAAGACTCAAAAATTATATAGGCATAACATAAGTAGGTTTTAAGCACTTTAGGTCAGATAAAATTCCTAAGCCATCAACATAATCATGTTTAGGGTAATAAATATGCCAAGGGGAACCAAAGAGAGCAGATGGAAGACTTATGGAGCAAGAAAAGTCTAGAACTAAAATGAAAAACTAAGGTCTAAGTCCTCCAAGTGTAGAAAATTGAGGTGCTATATAATTCACAAATAGTGTCTAGGCAAACATATGGTAGGATAATTCCATGGTTTTTAATAATATAATAATTTTATTTTAATATTATTTATAAGACTAGAAAGGATAATGTAGTTTTAAATTTTCTATATATACTAACATCTTATAAAATTATTACATTGGTAGATGATGCATGTATTGATGATCTATTTTATCTTGTTCATAAAAACTCATTTGTTCGAATTTATTGGTAACAAATTGGATATAGGAAAATTTATCCACATTTTCAACCAATATAAAAATTCAATGTGGTGTAGAGAAGCCTCGAATATTCATTTATCTCAATGTACCTATTTTATACAGAGATTAAATTTTTCATCTACTATTTTGCAATGAAGGATAAAGTATTTGACATCCTTTGTGCATGTCATGATGAACCCTATGGGGGAAAATAAAAAGGAAATTATCAAATATCTATAAATGTGCAATATGACATAATATAATATAATCCATACCAAAAATACTATAATGGCTAATACATAATCACAAATAGGGATTTAGATACTATTATTACCAATATAGTAATTTTATATTATCTTGAATTTTAATAATGTATTATGAATGGTATATGAGATTATAGTAACACATGTAATACTAACACATGATGCACACTATATGAGATGGTTTATGGTAATAATATTTTTATTCCCATTTTGTTTGAACTTGAAACACTAAAGACTACCTAATAACTTGGTATAGAATTTTTAGAATAACATAAATAGTGGATCATGCAAATCAATTCCCTAGATGAAATCCAAATTGAAGACTTTCATAATATAGAGATAATTTAAAAACAATGAATCAATTAGAATGATAGGTTCATAAGGATAAGATAATTTCAGCCAACATATTAGACATTTCTCTATGACTCAAAGTACAAGAATCAAAAAATATAAAATCTAAACCAAATGGATTTGTTCGTACAAGATACAAAAAATGTTCAATAAATCTTATAGTAATGTTACATACAGTTGATCTAGTAATATTATATATGTTTTTCAATGATAATCTCATCGTGACTCACAATAATCCACTCTCAAGGGAGTTTTTTTTTCAAAAAATCTTTTTGGGAGAAATGCCTTGCATTGATATGAATCCCTCAAGTATATTTGATGATAACTTTGCCTTAAACAATGAGTCCTCAAATGGTCTTGTTGAAGTATTTGATAAGTATTAAAACTAAACCACTTTTCCTTTTTATAAGGTATAAAAATAAATTTATATCAATGGCCATAAAATAACATTTCTAGTTAGCCAAGTTCCAAAATAAGAATTATTACATAAAAACCAGTTCTCTAGTCAATTAAAATTTTAATAATAATAATAATAATAATAATAATAATAATAATAATAATAATAATAATAATAATAATAATAATAATAATAATAATAATAATGATAATAATAATAATAATAATAATACACACACACACACACACACACACACACACACACACACACACACACACTCAACCATAGACCTATGTAATTTCTAAATAACCATGTATAATTTTTACATGTATTTTTTCTTTGTGATAGGATCACTATAGTTTCTACATGTTATATACACTTTCTATAAGGTGTGTGAATTTGCCAATGTTTTTTAAGTACCTTTTACAGGTTGTTTGAGAATAGATATATGTTTTATGGTATTTTATACAAGTTTTTTAAAACTATTTTAGGTTTGATATATATAAACCTAAGCACTTATAAAATGTATTTCATCTTGCACAAGTAACCACTACATGACACACCAACTCTTAGGGATACATAACTAAGCTCATGAAAGGAATATCACCGTAACCACTTGGCCTATGTTAGAGTGGGAGAACTTAAATATATAATGGATATGATTAAATGCATGGATAAAACCTATATGGGGTAGTGAAATCCATAAAAATAATCCAAATTAAGAAGATAGTCTTCACAATAATAAAATTACATTAATAATCATTAACCAAAAAGTACATAGGAATGTTTATTATATATGTGTGTAAAATATACATGTCCAACCATCATCATGCATGTGTGATTATTTTCACCTTAAGGATAGGGTTGATTTTAAAAGGCCTTACTATAAAACCTATTAGAATTATTTGGTGAATCTATGAAAATATGATTCGTAGCTATGGTGAATCCTACATGGGTGATGGCAAATCCATTAGGATTCAGGATGATAAAAATCAAATAATTTCTTGAATTCTTCATTTTTTCCATACAACCATTTCAAAAGACAAATACTAAATGGAACCAATGAAATATTTTACTGAATAGACCATACTAAATGGAAGGAGTTGAATGGTGGGTACCGAATGGTTTATGCCAAATAATAGGTGTCAAATGGCAACACTAGATGGTAGGTGTTAAATGGTTGTATGCCAAATTATAATGGTGGATATCACATGATTCCTTCTAAATGGTGACCATAAAATGGTGATTTTAAATGATGACCCTAACCCTATGATTATAAAATCAATGTTGACATATGATGATAAGAAATATTTCAAGTCAAATTTTACAGATCAGTTGAACTAGTATGTAATTTTTTTATATTCAAAATTCAGTTTTGATATTTAAATTTCCTTTTAAATTAAAATTTTCATTCCTTTTATTGAAAATTAAAATTTTCATTCCTCATTTTTCACTTTCATTTTAGATAGTTGCAAGAGGGATCTCCACGTGGACAATGTTTTTGGCCCTTTTTTTAAAGCAATGGTTAAAATTTTCCTCCTAAAATTAGTATTATAGGGAAGACCATCAAATATTCCCTATTGGGCAGTTTTTAAAATTCTTTTTACTCTTTCTAATTTGAGATATGGTTGGTACAATTTTATTTCTTGTAAGATTAGGATAGAATTGAATTATGCTTGTATGAATCCTAATTCCATAGTTTCATGTTCAAATTTTATTTTTTCCTTGTACTATGAGGCCTTATATGACCTCTAAAAAACTAGGATTCCAATTGTGTTGCATCCAAAGATGAGCACAAATGCTATTTTTCTTGATGAATAAGATTTTAGTTTACCATTCAAGTGAATCTCAATCACTGGAATTAAGTATTAATGTTTTTTTATTTGTTGATGAATTGTTACCATATTAAGTATTAATATATGTTTGAAATTTTTTTGCTATAGATAAGATTTCATGCCTTTATGGCATGAAAAAAATCTACCTTAATTGGATGCCATGTTGTTGAAGGATCTATAGATTCTGATTCTACAGAATCATCCATGCATTAATTTTGGATTTTCAAACATCCAAGAGTTTCTTCCTCATCATCTTTGCATGTAGGTTTAGTATTTAAGACTTTCAAATGACATTTTACCTTTCAAGTGGATTACTTTATTTATTTGTTTGATTTTTGCATTTGACTCAATATCAGTTGAGGTTGGCATGGAACAACCATAACCACAATAAACCCCAACATTTCATGTACCTTATCGACCCTCTGTGTAAGGTATTTTAATTTCCTTGATTATTGATTTTGAGGACTAGAAGTTTTCCCTAATGTATCATCTCAAACCACCCTGGTCACTCAAAATATGGCATTCAAGGAAATATTGTCTCTAAATACAAGTATTAAACCTTTAATTTCAAATTAGCATATTTTTTTTTAATTAGTCATTTTTATAAAATAATTTACTTTTTAATGCCACCATTAATCTCTAAGGAAAAGTATGACATCACCATCACCCCCAAATGTAGTTTGCACAAGGGGGAAGACTCTTCCATTACTACAAACACTAGTAACTAGTAAAAGAACACTGTAATTATAAGGTTTTGAATTCCCCACTTTCTCTGTCAGAGGTATATCGAGTGCCCATGGATTAACCTATTTGAATTAAATTGATCTTGATGAGAAATATCTTGGGATTGAAAGTTGAGAATTTGGTGGTAATGATTTCAATCCACATGATTTTATTCATGGAGAATATGTTCATGTAATTACTCAAAGGGAACCTTGTAACACTTCACCCCTCACCCCACCAATGGTTGTTGTCTTTTCTGATGATTTTGTTACATCCTTTTTATTAAATAATTTATTATCAAAAAGTATTATTTCAAGTCTTAACAAGGGATTTATAGTTGAGATAAAAAAATTATTAGTTTTGGAGTTTCGGTCAAAGGCATTGATTAATGAAATAAATTCCCTTTAGAAAAACCAATCCTAGTGAGAAATTATTTTTCATTAGTTCAACATCAACCCAAAAAGATTGATGCTTTACTTATTCAAGATAAACCTAGGTCCAATACTATTTGTAATAATTACAATGATAATGTGTTGTGTATTATGCTAAATAGGTTGGATAATTTAAATGTAGAAGCCTAATAATATGTTAAGAAATGTTCAAAAGACATCAACCTTGTTGTTATTTAAAATTTTGATAAGGAAACATCTTTGGTAGTGTATCATCATTTCTATAAAATTTAGTGGCATAGTTATGTAAGTTTGAATCTAATTAGATTTCAATTTAAAATGCAAAAATAATATGATAATCTGAAAAAGGAAGCCGAGGTCCTCAATACACATTTGAAAATTACATATAAAATTTTATATTCTACCATTCAATTTAAGGATAAGTTTTTTCTATTGAATAAACATAACAATGCACTCTAAAAACTCATTAAAGATCAAGGATTGGATCTTGATGCTTTATTGAATAAGAAGATAGATGTCAATCCATGTCTAGTTTCTATAGGAGATGTTACTAAATAAGGAAAGGAAAATCATACTCATATTAATTCTATGGTTGAGGATTTTAAAAGGGTAGGGATATTGAAGGGCAAAATAGAGGAAATTAGGTAGGGTTTAGTAAGGATTTTGGTAGAAATTTGGATGTTATGGTTGGGAAAATTGCTGAGCAAAGAGGAATCTTTATGAAAAACCAAAATATTGATAATTTCTGAGGTTTTAAACTCTCTTCTATTTGAAAACAATGTTATGTTTTTAAAAAACTATTTTAAATGATACTTTTAAGTTTGGATTTGCAATAATCAACTTGTTAAGTTTTAATTAGTTTGGTTTTACTAACTAATGAGTTATGGTTCTTTTATCATCTTCCATGCATATTATGTGTTGATGGATTTCAATTAACATGGTGATGTGCCATGTGGACTAGAATGTTTTTTATGTTAGATTTGGATTTAAGCTTGAGCATGAATTTGAATTTGAATTTTGCGATGTTTTAAAGTCATTATTATTAAATATGAAATTATTCATTTGATATAGTTCAAACAAAATAATTAAGTGTAGTACAATTATTTCTTATGATGGATTTGCAGTTAGGCTTAAGCATGAATTTTAATTTTAATTTTATGATGTTGTAAAGTCATTATTATGAAGTATGAGTTTATTTAGTTTATGTACTTTAAACAAAATATTGATGGGGACTATAACTTTTTTATGATGAATTTGGATTTAGGCTTGAGCGTGAATTTGAATTTGAATTTTATGATGTTTTAAATTCATTATTATTTAATATGAGTCTTTTTAGTTGATGTAATTCAAAAAAAATGTTGATGGGGACTGTAGTTGTGTTTTGTGATGGATTTGGAATTAGGCTTAAGCATGAATTTGAGTTTGAATTTTATAATGTTGTAAATTCATTATTATTAAGTATGAGTTTATTAACTTGATGTATTTTAAACAAAATGGTGATATCAGATATAGACTACAATTGGTTTTTTCTTGGATTTGGATTGAGCATGGATTTTAATTTGATGTGCTTTCATGCTATGCCCCCAACATATTGCATGTATTGAGATAGGAATATCTGAATTGTGGCTTACTTATCCATATTTGATGTTATATAACATTTATCTATGATTTTATTAGGTTAGTAGGTCAACCTATGGAATAATAATGGCCTAGGTAAACTCTATATAGGAGGTAGTGGGTATTTGTTTATCATCATATCAAAGTATTCATTTCTTATTGCAAGCATTTGGGAGGTTTCCCCCTCTATGTGGCTTATCTATTATTCATATTTTATATTATATTTAGATATAATTATGATATCTTGATGTTATTCTGATTATTTGGTCAATTAATATAATTCTAAGTGGTATCTGAGCATTGATTTGGACCATAATTAGGTAAAAAAATCCCTAGATCTTGTAATTTGGATATATCTATCAAATGGTTTCTAATTTATCTATAATTTTTCTACTATAGGTGTAAAATTATTCAAGTAATGTTCCATTAAAATTTTAGCTCAATTAGATATATTTTGCAAAATTTATAGTAACTTTAGGGTTTTTAATAAATTCACTCTATAGTGCATAATTAAAAGATTTTTTTTAGAATTTTTCACATTTTTGTAAATCTTATTGAAATATATATGTGGTATGTTATTTATATTTTATGTTTTGATTCTGACATAATTACAAAATATCTTGGTCAAAATTAGGTCAAAAGTGCCAATTAGGGTCAACATTATCAAACCCTTTTATGGGAGGAGCACAAAGTAGGGGTCAAGGAAAGGGTGCCAAAAAAATCCTCATAAGGAATATATGGAGTAATAATTGGGAGTTATTAGATCCTTTATACTAGGTTTCTCTAAGATAAATCACAAGGTGAGCCATCTTGACTATAATGTTCAAGGCATTTAAAATGAGATACAAGGCATTCAATCTAATATGAAATCTATACAATATAGTTTGGAAAATATCATGATGGATTTATAAAATAATCAATCAAATAATCTAGCTATCACTATTACATAACCCTGCCAAGGTGGATCTCCTAACCTACCTAATCCAAATCCAAGTACCTTACCACAATAAAACCTATTACCAAAGCTAGATATGCATAAAATTGATGGAAAGGATCCACTCAATTGGATCCAACAAATGGAGATTTTTTTTGATCTGCATTAGATCTAATGTGTACAAAAGGTTACCATGACATCCTTGTATCTAAAACCTAAACAATTTATTTGGTATCGATGGTTGTGTACTCAAAATAAAAATATGACTCTTAGTGTCACCTCATTAGTTTTTATAGAGGAGATACAATTACACTATAATAATAGTGTAATAGAGAATTCCTTTAGCCAACTGGGAAAATTGTGAAAAACTAGTTCAATCAAAAATTATATGCATAATTTTCATAACCTATCTTTACATGTGGATACAATTTTTGATGAGAACCTAATGAACTATTTTTGGGAGACGTCACTACATTATCCTAAAGTTCATGTTGTAACATGAGTCCATGGAACTATGTAGGCAATGCCTTGTTTAATCAACTTAAGGTTTTTGATTTTATTATCATGGCATGTAGGGTTTAGTAAAAATTCATAGATAACAAGAAGTAACCATTCACTCACTGTATAGATCATATCATATCAACACCATCATTTCCTCCACCTACTAAATTGACCCCTCAACAAATTGAAGAGAAGTGTGCAAAATTAATATGTTTCAGCTATGACATCAAGTGGAGTAAAGGACATAGATGTGATGAGAATAATTTATTCTACATTAAGGTATCTAATGAGGATGATGAAGATGATGATGCCTCTAATGATTATGAGTAAGAGATATAGGATGTACCTAAAGATTCCAAACCTACAATCTCTTATAATGTACTTTTAGGTATTAGCACTCCTCAAATAATTAAGGTGGTGGGTTTCCTAAAGAAACATAAGGTGACAGTGTTGATTGACTCAGGGAGCCAACATAATTTTATCAACCATAAGTTGGCCACTTGATTGATTTATTTCATATACCCAACACCAAAATTTGAGGTCATGATTATAAATGGTGGAATAGTCAATTGTTTAGGGAAATGACATAGTATTAAGATTAATATGGTTGAGTATACTCTAGATTCTCCTATGTTTGTTATTCCCATGGGTGGTACAAACATTGTTTTAGGAGTTCAATGGTTCACAACCTTTCATAAAATTGAGGTGAACTTCTACTAACTATTCATGTGATTTCATTATGGATGTAGTAAAATTGAATTACAAGGATTATAGGCAAAAAATCCATAATTGGCTAGTTCACATCAAATGACAAAAATACTAAGAAATGGGGCAAAAGGATTTATATCATGATTATGTTCTGTATAAGTTGAACCCATAAAGTCATCTCCACATCCTAATTTATAGATTATTCTTGATGAGCACCCATCTATTTTTTAAGTGATGTCAAAAGGACTAACACTAAAAAGAGAACATGATCATGCCATTCAACTACTTCCAGGGAGTCAACCACTAAATATCAAAACATACACACACACACACACACACACACACACACACACACACACACACACACACACACACACACACACACACACACACACACACACACACACATGCACACACATGCACACACACACAAAAGAGTGAAATTGAAATATGGCCCATGAGATGCTGGAGGTAGTGATCATTAGGCATATCTAGAGTGCATATTCATCACCAGTGGTCATGGTGCACAACAAGGATGACACATGGAGGATGTGCCTATATTATATGGAACTCAATAATTACACCATCAAATATAAGTTTTCTATTCAAATAATTGATGATTTACTTGATGAGTTATAGGGTGTTGTTTATTTCATGAAATTGGATCTGCACTCTAGGTACCATCAAATTTGAATTAGGGATGAGGATGTTCATAAAACTACTTTTAGAACTCATGAGGGCCATTATGCATTTTTTTAATGCCATTTTCTTTTACAAATGCACCATATACTTTTTAGATTTTTATAAACACTATTTTAGGTTTTTTTTAAGGAAGTTTGTGTTGCTTTTCTTTGATGACATATTGATTTATAGTAAGACATTGGAAGAACACTTGCAACATGTGAAACAAGTGTTGATAGTTTTGGAACAACATCAGCTTTATGTGAATCCATCACAATGTGATTTTTGAGTATAGGAGGTAGATTACTTGGGTCACATATTATCCAATGAAGGTGTTAAATTTGGTCCTCATAATATCAAATCTATGGTAGATTCTCCAATTCCTAGAACTCTCAGAAACCTCTAAGGTTTCTTAAGACTAACATGTTACTACCAAATATTTTTGAAAGGTTATGGTAGAATAGAAGCTTCACTCATTGTATTGCTAAAGAAGGATGCCTTATACTAGAATTATGCAACCACTAAATCATTTGAGAAACTTAAAGTTGTTATTTGTACCACCCCAATTTTTCTTCCTCTAGAATTTTATAAGACATTCATTATTGAATGTGATGCTTCTAGATCAGTGTTGGGAGTAGTATTAATGCAAGAAGGAATACCCATTGCATTTGAGAGTGATCAATTAAAAGGTAAGAATATTTAAAAAAAAATTTATGAGAGAAAACATGATGGCTATTCTTCATGCATTAAAATAATAGAGTCCCTATTTGATGGGTAGACATTTTAAGGTGAAAAAAGATCATGATAGTCTCAAATACTTTTTGGATAAAATATTATCATCTAAGGAAAAACAAAAGTGGGTAGAAAAAATGTTAGGCTCTAATTTAAAAATCACATACAAGAAGGGTAAAGATAATGTAGTAGAAGATGCACTATCTAGATAGGATACGTCTACAAAAGCATTACTTTGTGCAATGTCCATGTTGTAGGTAGATCGAGTAGATGAAGCTAGGTTAAAGTGGAGGCATGACAAGGATACATAGGTTTTGATTCAAAATATCCAATAAGGTTGTATAGTCTCTGACAAATTTGAATAGAAATATAATTCCATATGGTATAAGGATAGATTATACTTGTGCAAATATTTAGAGTTGAAGCATAACATTCTTACAGGGTTGCATGCATCTCTAATTGGGAGACACTCAGGGTTATTGAAAACTTATCATAGAATCAAGTGATAAGTATTTTTGGGAGAAATCATAGAATATGTACAAAGTTTTATGGTATAATTCTTTATATGTCAATAGAACAAAGGTGAGATAGTTAAGACCTCAGGTATGTTACAACCTTTAACAATTCCTAATCGAAGGTGGGAAGAGGTTTCCATGGATTTCATCATAGGTTTGTCTTATTCTAAAGGTAATAATTTTATCTTGGTAATTATGGATAAGATTAAAAAATATGCCCATTTTTGTGCCCTCTCACACCCATTTACAACAAGTATAGTAGCAAATATTTTTTTGGAGGTAGTTCTTAAATTACATGGAACCCCAAAAATAATTGTAAGTGATCATGATCCTATTTTCACTAGTAATTTTTGTACTAAACTATTTTATTGTTTGGGTACTTAGCTAGCTCATATCTCATCTTACCACCCCTAATATTATGGAAAAATAGAAGTGGTCAACAAATTTTTAGAGGTGTATCTTTGTTATATTATATCAGATAAGAAAGAATATTGGGTTAAATGGCTACCAATTACACAATGGTGGTATAACACATCTTTCCATGCCTATTCTAAAATGTCCCCATTTTTAGCATTATATGGTTACTATCCACCTTCCATCATGTATAAATTAAGGGTGAAAACCAAGTTTTAAGATGTGGAAGAGCACATTCAGAATCAACAAGAGGTTTGGGGTGTTTTGAGAGAGAATTTGGCCTTGACAAAAAAATAGGATGAAGCAGCAAATGGATCAACACCATAGTGAGTGACATTTTGAAGTGGTTGATTAGGTATTTGTATATTTCAATCCTTACAATAATATGTCCTTGAATCAATAAAAAAGGGGGGAAATTTGCTCCTAATTATTATGGCCCTTATCACATTCTACAAGAAATTAGAAGTACAACTTACAAGTTGGATTTGCCTCATTCATCTTGCATACACCTAATATTTCATGTTTCATACTTAAAGAAGGTTATTAGATAGAAATTTTTAACCTAGAAAGAGATTCCCAAACTAGATAAATAAGGACCACTCATTTTGGAACCAGAGAAGATCCTAAAAATATGTACTAAGAGGTTGAGAATTAGAGAGATTAAGGACTATATGATGAAGTGAAAGAACTTGAGTTGTGAGGATGTAACTTCAGAAGGTGAATATTTTATACAATAACATCGAGAGTTGTTCAACATTAAGGATAAAATTAGTTCAAAGGGGAAGGGCATGATATTCCCATAACCTATAGCATGTATCGAGATAAAAATAGCTGGCATATGGCTTAATTATCCCTCTTTAATGTTATATCACATTTATCTATGCTTTCATTAGGTTAGTAGGTCAGCGTATGGAGTAACCATGGCCTAGGTAGATTATACATATGAGATAGTGGGTATTTCATTATTATTATATCAAATTAATCATTTATTATTTTCATCATTTGGTAGGTTTCCCCATCGAAGTGGCTTCTCTATTATTCATATTTTCTCCTATATTTATATATCATTATGATATCTTACTACTATTCAGATTATTTGGTGAATTAATATCATGACATTTCATCTTGTTCAAATATTATCTTTATTTTATATTATTTTTTTTGTTTTCAATTTGGTCATGTTGTTTAATATAATTTTCATGTTCTATTTCCATTGTATTTGACTTGAAATTCATATTTTTAAGGTAAAAGTTAAGAATAATGTTAAAATTCTTAATATGCTGCTATAATATCAAATTTAAGTTATTTAAAAAGTTATAAAAACATTTATTTAACTATATAATTAAAAACCAATTAAATAAAAAGGAATGTTGCATGATGAATTGAATGAATATTTAAAATGAAAATAATATCTACATTTGTAATGAATTTAGTATTTGAAACATTTTTCAACATAAAAAATGATATGAAATTAGAATTTAGAATATGATAATTTTAATAAATATGCAACTAGTACTCAGGTATTTGAAACAATCCTAAAAAAACATGCTCATCACTAGTGGCATTTGCATTTGCCATGTTAGTGCCATATTCAGTGTCATTATTTACATCCTCTCTATTTTTCATTGTATCGTTGATGCCTTTTATTTTATTTAGATAACTCCATCTTGCCAGAGCTCTTTCATAATGAAAAATACAATCTCAAATAGGTTTCCAATTTTTTATCAAATTTGTTTCAAAGTTTTGACTTAATGAATGATAATGCACTGAATACACTCATCTTCTACTCATCTCAAAATAATTCCATGGCCATGTAATTGCCCCATTTTCTATTGGTTTACTTAGTAGGCAATATTGTTCAAACATATTAATTTTAAAATGAGTTAATTAACATGTGATTAAATCCTTTCCCAAAATATCTTTTATTTCAACTCCATTGAACTCTACATATTTATTGAAATGCTTAACAAGAGAACCCATGTATTTGTGAAATAAATTGCTAATCATCTTTTGACTGTTATTATTATTCCAAAATATGGTATTCACATATACCATGGCCTCCCAAAAATAATCCATTAAAAAATGATCTCTAATATTCAAATATATATATTTTTAAATTATACATAGTTTCATATAGGTTTCAGATATAATAGTATTATATAGAATATGTGTTTCATAAAGTTCTTCAGATTCAGCTCCCACAAGATTAGGTATTCTTTTGAAAGTTTGTAAAGGTATCTATTTTACATTAATGATGATCATTGATATTAAATTGAGAGTAGATTTTAGGATTCCTTAAATCTATCAAACATTTCCAACTGCTAAAAATAGGGCCTTGAAACTTTTCATTCAAAGTGTATAGTATTTATAGACATTGACATACTCATTTTCTCAACCATATGAAGTCAAAAATATAAATGGATCTCTCTTGAGCATGTTTTATTAAATTATTCATTTCATTAAACATTAAGAAAATTCCACATAATTCCAGTATTATTTCTAAATACATTAAATGGTACAACAAATATTTTTGCCTTGTTACTTTCACTATGATATTTATACATAAAACCTACTAATGATGTATATTCTTAAAAAAATCAGAATGCATGTTAATACATATAAATCCATATTGTATAAATATATTTTAGTAGCTTCTTACCATCATTAACTCCAATTAAATTTTTTTGGAACTCTGAAAACCTTTTGGACTGTTTAAGATATAAGAATGTAACTCATGAATGATTTCCTCCACTTTTGAGACATTAGCAAATTTTTTAACTATTTTTTATGCAAGATTAATCATATGAGCCATGTAATGGTTTGGAATAATTTATGGGGAAACTATTTTTTTAATCCAAACACACAAACCATTTTTATGGGCATACATAACTAATGCATCTTCAACCCCAACACACACCAACTTTGTAGCTATTGCATAATCATCCATCCCAAATTTATCTTTCAAATTAGATAAAACCAATTCGTGAAGATTTTTATAATTGTGATTATCTATCATTTTATGAGTTTTTGGTTGATTACGTTGCCTTGAATAGCTATCAAAAGTATAAACATACATGCAAACCTAAGATGTGTTGTCAATTGCTATGACCTTATCAATGGATAGTGATATGAATAGTGAATTTTAAAAATTTTGTTTCAAATATTCCTTTTCAACCATTGCTATATAATTTTCCATTTCCCAAGCACTACTATCTAAACAATGTGATTGTGTAATATCCATAAATCCATTATGTTAAAATAAAATATTATAATCTAAAAAAATAGAAATAGGAATGCCTATTTTTAGAATGTGGTATATAGTAGAGAACTATATAAATTTGGCCTTTAGATGGATCTTCATAACTTTTCCAAAATTTTATTCGATTGTTCCTCCTTTGTCAACAACATGTTTTTGATGTTTTTTTTATCATTTTCATATTTTCATGCATATTTTACATGCATGCATTCTTATGAATTTTTCCATTTATGTGTCCTTGTTATCTATCCAATTCGGTGCTTCACTATCACATACATTTTTACATAATGTTTCTCAATTGTGTCCAACTTCAGTTGCATTCTATGTTCTTTCCTAGTTTTGAACTAAATACGATACATATGTATTCTTTTGGAGTATCATCAGCATTTTCAGGCTCTATAGGTTTAATGAATGGAAATTTTGTTGCCCATTCAACCTTAAAGAACATTATAATTGTCCATATAATTCTTGTTGGAATTAGATACTAAGATGGGGGTGAATTAGTTTCTTAACAAATTCCACTCAATTCCATTCATCATTCCATGAAACATTCATACATATAAAGATTAGTGCATAAACAAGCAACTACACAAGCATATCACAATGAAAACACAAGAGATATGTGGAAAATTATATTAAGGGATAAAACACACTAAAAAATTCATATGTACTATATTATAATAATTTAAAGATCCAAATTTTATTGAAGCACCAACTTCACAAGGAGTTCCAACCCCTACCTAATTAAGAACCCACTCAACTAGTCTTCTACAAGCTAAATATTACAAGGAGTATACAAATAACTAGGTATATTATCACAAAAGAAGTCACCTATAATATATTTTAACCTTAAAAAACCTATTTATAATCTTCAATTTATTATTATATCCTTTTATTTCACTCTTTACCTTTCAATCTCACTCAACTAGCCTTCTAGGCTTACTCTCTCAACATGCCTCTTCTAGGATCATTAGGTCCATTGACCTAGTCATCCACCTAAAACAAATATGTCTTATCCTATTCTCCCTTTTATGTTCTTAAATTAAATACTTCTCCATTAAGGATCCCTTTTCTTCACTTAACTCCACACTATTATTTCTTACATAGATAGCCCAATTAGACCTTGCTTTTATACTAAACTCTTATTCTCATATATTTTGGTCACCCAAGATACTTTAATATCCAAAAAAATATTTAATTATTTATTCAAATACTCCATAGGTATTTCATACCCTTTAAGGACCAAAACCATGTAGGTTTTATTATAGGCTTGGTCAAACACAATTAAAGTATAGTCAAAAAAATAGCAAAAATATAACATTAAAAAATAATTATCATGAAAAGACCTGAAGGAATTAGGCCTTTTCTAAGGCACACATTAACTTGGACCCATTGGACCATCTATTTTCAACACTTAATATAGTTAATTATTAACTTTACATTTAAAAAACAATATAAAAGTACATTTTATGGAATTATTCTTTTCATAGACTCTCCTTTAATATCAAGAACTCTCAAATATATCCTTAGATCCCCAACACCATTTTCTTAATTTCAAACCTTGAACCAAGCTATTAGGTTATAATCACAAATTATCACTATGTGTCTGTGTGTGTATACACACACACACACACACACACACACACACACACCTTATATATATATATATATAACATAATATTACCACCTAGATATACATAAAGGAATGATATAAAATATCTAATCATCAAACTAGCTTCAACAAACAATTCTAGGGACTTTATAGCAAGATATTTACCATCAATTTAATATGAGGGTTTTGTGAGGGTTTTAGACCAATTAAACTTCTTAAGGATTGTTCATACAACTTTGTCCATAAAATGCCAAAATAAATCTTGGAAATCCTTTTTCAGACCCTTACCTATCTCTTCAAAAATTCTTAGGACAGCATGAAAACTTTACACATGCAAATGAGCATCTAAACTTCCTTTTTGAGCTCTCATCTCTTCATTTTGCATGCACAAGAGACCTCAAAACCTAATTTTTTTGTATTTTCCTTAAATTCATGAACTTATACTTCATTAACATGCTTTAAATAACCTATAATACCTTGATCCATGCTCTCATGTGCTTTATCCCCTTGAATACTCATTTCCAATCTCATATATCTCTATATCAACATCACTATGCTTCTACAAGTTATGTCCATGCTCAAGGAATTAGACCATCAACCGGACCTAATATGCTCTTGAGAATTTATTGATATTGTAGATGCACTCTCATTTCATACTATGTTTCCACTAATTCCACATACCAGTCATAAGTCTCATCTCACTCACTTTCTCAGAATTCACTATGTATGCCTTTTTGAACACTCATGATATCATACTTCCTTTGACGTTAGTGACAGTGCATAAACACATGACATAAATGAAAAATTACAATAATATCCCCCTTTGTAATTAATGGAAAAAAAACCTCTTAAAATCTCTAACTTGATTGATGTAAAAACATATCTTCTCATCCAATCAAGGCTCTCTCTCCCAATTAGGAGTCTCTCCCCCTTTGACATTAGTGACAAAGGGTCATATACATTCTTACAAGGTCATCCATACACAATCCTTATAATCCTAATACTTGACCACTTAAAAAACTAGGAATCTCCCCATTTATCTTCAAAACATATCTACTCTTAACTATAATTGTATCTTCTTAACTTTCATTTAACTAATATGATATCTTGAGTTATCCTCTGATCTTACTAAGTGAATATCATATAAATAGATCTCCTAGATTGAATCTTCCCCTTATTGTCTTGATTAATTAATAGAATAAGAATCATTATAAGATCATGATCCCCCTCACTCCATGTACACCTCCTGTAATTTTTATATACAGATTAATCTTCCTCTATCTTCATGATTACTCATTTCTTGTGGTTTGCAAACTCAAGTTTGTATGTCTTCCTAAGACCTATGAGAGGTCACTCACTTATATATCTTACAAATTGATCATGAATAACATATAGATCCATACTTTACAACCTCAATGTCGCCACCAAATTATAATGACATTCTCACTTAAGTATCATCATGATGAATCTGCCACATCCAACTATTGCATCATTTACTTGCTCACTTGCTTAACTAGTTTATACTTCATGGCTCTCTAACTATCTTATGCTTTCTTAGACAATAAATTGAGCTCCCTCATGCATTATAATCATGATATCTATAGTATTAACCATTTAATAAATTCTACCTAACACTCTAATGATCTCATATAGGTCAAAATTAGAGCTATTTATATCATGAACATTCACATTAGGTTTAATGGACACAAAAAGTCTTGAAACCCTTATACCTTATGTTCAACATGTATTTTAACTATTCCTTCACAATTATTATCAATATGATCTTTTAAAATAATTATAAATAGCTTAATTACTTTTAATAATATCTTAAATCACTTTTATCTACCATCGAAAGTGACCAACAATTCCAATCCATTCAAAAAGTCATTATATGTCCTAAAAAAAAAAGAAACCTTTAAACGAAGTCCTCTTTCATTAAGTTTTTCAAGATAAAACCTTTGTGGTCTCAATAATACCTTAAATATATCTTCTTATTATCTCATTGATCATTCTCAAATGATATAGTCACCTTCTTAGAACATTACATATTTAGATGCATTATGTAGATGGTAAATTTCATAATCAAGGCATAGTCAACCACCTTCTCTTCTTAGGCCTAGAAATATTCATGTCATAAAACGTGAATGATCATCTTCATTACATTTTTATGATACTTGTATCATGTCATCATCTTTCCTCTATGACCTTATGAGCTCACCAACACATCAAGACCATGCCTCATTAGATAATTATGATATGTACTCTATCTATACATAGTTAATACCTTATTTCAAGCCTTCTGAGAAAATAGTCTCTTATTTTTAATAGTATTAGTCTTAAATACAAATATATTACTCATGTGCACTCTTGAGACTCATCATCAATTATTTCCTATAATTTATTTTGTTACCTCAAATAATATATGCTTATCCACCATATAAATACAAATAAGAACATACTTTCATACCTTTATATCATATTAAGTCTCAGACATACGTCAAATAGGTCTCAAGAACTTATTCAAGCTTCTTAAAAAATATCTTGTTCATCCATGATAAATTCATAGACTCAACTCAGCTCCTCGTGATTAATGATCAACTCATCCTTCATTTGCAAACTTATTTTGATGATACAGATCACTTCATAGCAGCTTCATTTAAGGACAAAATAATATTCTACCAGACATGTTGGTTACTTGACCTATAATTTTATTTCAAAATGTATTTAGAGTCTATTTAGATTATCAATCTTGGGTTTGATCTTTTACTTAGCTTATATATAGTCTTTCTAGTCTACCAAATGATTCTTTTAATATTATTACAACTTTGATTGATATCCTATAGTAACACATAACTCACATTTGTTTAAGTTTTGATCATACCTCATCTTTACATCCTTCTTCTCTTTAGATAACTCTACAAGTATCATCATTATTTAATACCCCATCACTACTAAAATATGAACATTATCCTCATCATACTTTATGATACTTAAGATCACCTATAGGCTATCAATCCTCCTCCAAAGGTCGTGCTATAATAACAATTGTTGGAAATAGATACTAATATTGGGGTATGACAAAGTTTATTAACAAAATTTACTCAATTCTATTCATCATTCCATGAATCATTCATACATATAAACATCAGTGTTAAAACAAGTAACTACACAAGCATATCATAATAAAAACAAAAGAGATATGTGGGAAACCCTCTTATAGATACAACCCACTAAACCATGTATATGTAATATAGTCCTATAATTTTATTATCTAAATTTTATTGAAGTACCAACTTCACAAGGAGCTTTAACCCCTTCCTAGTTAAGCACCCACTCAACTAGTCTTATGCAAGCTCAATATTGAAATGAGGCTCCAACCCCCTAGGAAGCTTAGCACCAAATAAGTCACCTATGATATATTATCAGCTTATAAAACCTATTTATAATTTTCAAATTATGATTACCTCCTTTTTTTTCACTCTTTACCTTTGAATCTCACTCAGCTAGCCTTCTAGGCTTACTTGTTTAACATATGTCTTCTAGGCTCATTAGGTCCATTAACCTAGTCATACACATGAGAAAAATATGTTATATAAACATGTATTATATTATTATCCATATTATGGTCCTCAATCACCTTTTTCTTCTCCTTCAATGAGCCCTTTTCTTTGTTTAAGTCCACACTCTTCTTTCTTACACAAATAGGCCAATTAGGCCTTATTTATATACTCAACTCTTCCTCTCACCCATTTTGTTCAACCAATATACTCTAGATGATTTAATTATAAATTTAATAGGTAAAAAAACACTTTATATGAATTATTTAACCACTCCATATGTCTTTTATACCCTTTATGTAACAAAACCATAGTAGGCATAATAGAGACCTAAAGGAATTACGCATTTGCTAAGGCACACATTACATTCAAACCCTTTAGACCATATTGAGTCTATTAAAACAATTTTATAAATTCAAATATAACTAAAATATTACCCTCCTAATATATCCTTGGTTCCCCAACACCATTTTTTTCATTTCACACCTCGAACCAAACTATTAGGCCTACTCGCCATTAGCCCTTCACACACCTGAAAAATCTATCTTTCAAGATTGAAGCATAAATCTAAATTTATAAAAAAACATTAAAAATTTTAATTAATATATCCTTCATGAGATTAAAAAACATAATTTTTCCATTTTAAATCACCACACAATACAAAGGGCCTCATATCAATTCTTGCACCATGACCACTCAGAACGGTCAAGCATAGTCAAAGTAAAATCAAGAACTCATGACTATAAAAATTTGAATAAGGATAAAATAATATTTAAAAATAATTATAATAAAAATTTAATACCTCATTAACATATTCAAACTCATTTTATTCTTGAACTCTTGGAAAAACACCCCAAACTCACCTCTTCAAGATGACTACTCAAACTACCTATAGCCTCTAAAAACATAGTCATGAAGAACTTTGTAATTTGTAATTGAAATAAAAATATAATGAAAAATTATTCATAATAATAGTATATATTTATTCTCTATATCATTATCCAATATTTATATATATTTTTTGACATCAATTATTAGTCTTATAGACTAATTTCTCAAGCCTCCATCTCACTATCCTAACACAGTCTACTAAGCCATTTTGGCTTCCACATATCAACACCTTAACCTATCTCTACACATTAAAAATAAAATTAATAATTAATTTAAATTTAAAATACCATATAAAATTACATTATATGTATTGACTCTTTTCATAGAGTCTCAAACACTTTACTTCCCTTAGCACATCAAGAACTGCCAATTACTGCAAACATACAATCATGGATACATGAAATTATAACACATAATAAAAAATCATAATGATCATAAAATATATTTAAAAAATCATAAAACCTCCTTATATCATCCTCAAACACAAAAATCATATTCTCTAATGGAAACTTTGCTCTTGAAGACCATTCTCACTTTCATGGGTTTCACTGTTTGGACTCATATAGACAAGTCACATTAAGAGCACCTTATAGCTTATAGGTAATAATAATAAATAATTATAAATCAATTTAAAAATATGTATAATTATTAAACAATTAACTCAATCAATTGGATTCATACCTAATCACTTGAAACCAATCCCTAAATGCTTTATCACTTGGACTAGTTTTTTTCACTATTTTCACCGTTATCCCATTTTAGTGATAGGTCAACTTAGGTGACACAATTTATTGAAATATAGGATATAAATAACCAAAAAAACACTGTGTATATATTTAATTATTATTTTCCTTCAACCTCCATTTATTTTTATGCATTTACTTGGTCAATCCTACCTGTAGCTTCAAATTCTTTAGAAATAAGAAATTTTTTGTAGGTTATACTCATTGTCCTAACATATTAATACCAAATATATGTGCCTAAAAGAGTCATATAAAACATAAAATAATAAAATTATCTTCACCAAACCATTCTAGGCACTTTCTATCAATATCTTTATGATTGGGTCAATATGAGGGTTTTGTGAGGGTTTTAGACCAGTTAACCTTCTTAACGATTGTTCATATAGTTTAGTCCTTAAAATGACAAACTAATTATTTTAAATAATTATTAGTACCATTATTTATCTATCCAAAAACTATCAAGACACCATTTATATTTTACACATTCCAATGATCATCTAAACTTCCTTCTTGAGATCTCATCTCTTGATCTTGCATCTCGTGAGATGTCAAAACATGATTTCTTATCTTATACTTAAATCCTTGACCTAAAAATTCATAAAAAATATTGAAAAAGATTTTAAAACCTTAATAAATTATCTCATGTGATTTATCTTGTTGAAAACTCATTTTCAAGATCATACATCTCTGTATCAACATCACTATGCTTCTACAAGTTGTGTCCATGCTCAAGGAATTAGACCATAAACTAGACATACTATGTTATTGATAATTTTTTAATAATATATATGAAATTTCATGTCATAATATGTTTCAAATAATACCACATACCACTACCAAGTCTTATCTCACTCACTTTATAAGGATTTACTATGCATGCCTTCTTTAACACTCAAGATCTTGTACTTCCTTTAACATCAATGATAGTGCATATATACATGAGATGAATGAAAAATTGAAACACTTCTCTTCATCGATTAATATTTCTAAGTGGAATTTTTAGCTAAACTTTTTGTTTGATGAGAACCAACAATCTCTTCTACCACTTTAGTGTTATGATTATTATCATAAAAAATTAGAGGATCATCTTCTAGTGGTGGCATGTCATCATCAAATTAATATTCAGGGGGTGAGATGTTATTATGGTTAATTATTTCTTGTGATATATTAGTGGTTATTTCTACATGTAAATTTTTTTAATATTATTTAACAGTTAAAGCTAAATTCAAAACAATCTTAAAAATCAATAAATACCTATATTTTGAGTGCATTATGATTGCATGGGATTTTTGATTGGATCTTTAAAATAAGATAATGTGCTCCATTTTATTAATAATTGGCCTATAATTTTACCATTTCCACCATATTCCATGATGATCAAGGATGCAACACTTCTGTTCTACCATTTGGTAATAAAGTAGATTATATAGTTCGGTTTTATCATTTAGTTGCATCACCATTCTACTTTTCGATTATCTTTCCTAATTATAGAGTGTATTACACCATTTGACACTTTTGTTTGGTGTTATTGTTTAGTAATTTAATTCATCACTATCATTTGGTAGTACCATTCGATGTTATTATGATTATGGATGAATAAATCCCTATGATCTATCAATAACCCCGCCTTAATCATCTCTTAGGTGGGTATAATAATTTGGTCCTAATATAAAGGCCTGATGATGTACCCTAGTACATATATATGATCCCATAGAGGAAGAATAATATGGATCTTCTTGAATCCCAATAAAATATCACAAATGAATATACTTTCTCTCAATGAAGTGTTTTGTGAATAAATCAATAATTTACTCCATTTTTTAGATGTAGTGGAGATCAATGACCTACTCATGGATGAGTTCCAAAATGAAATTCATATGAATCTTGATATTCTCGGTCTATTGATGGAGGACCAGATTCTTGGAGATCTAGAGTTTGTTTTGGTTATCATAAAATATGACTATTGGTAATCAATAATGGATGCCAACCTTATTTACTATCCCCTAAAGCTAAATAGCCTCAATGGAAGAATTAAAAACTAATTTGTATTATAAATTTGTATAAGATAAATCAATATTTTAATATTTATTTCTTGACCAGCTAATTGGACCTGAAAAAAGAGACAAACTATAACCTAAAGTAGACTTATAATTTTGAATGTCACTAGCCCAATCTATATATGTATATCCAATCAAGTCGATATCAATGCCCTCTCCATAGTGAATACTAAATCTATCTATAAGATAATTTGAAGTTTGGATCATGTGGTTCCTACATGAATATGGAGACCATGTCAACTGCATATGAAGGGTTGGTTTTAGTGTGTGTAAGATAGATGAAACTACCAACATGTTGTAAATATGAGGTATCATAAACTAATGGACATATAAAATTAGCCTCAAAATTCAAACTAGATATAAAAATAGTCAGATCTACCTTACATTAAACCATGTTAAACCCTACAATTAAATTTAGAGAATACTTGGATTGTACAATAGAGATCTCAAAGTCAGACTCAGAAATTTCAATCCTAAGGAAGTAGTGCAACAAGCCCAAGTCAACCTTTACAAACCTATTATATAAAGTAGTTTCCATTACTATGATGATGGAAGAAGAATTCCTTGTGAACAATAGGTCATCCATGTAGAGAAATAGTATCAACAATGAATCATCCTACCATAAGATATAGACATTTAGATTAAAATGGCATCTAGTGAACCTAGATAAAATAAGAAAGGATTATATTTTGGCATACCAAGCTTGAGTATATTTTTTAAGGCCATATATAGATTTATGAAGTTTTAAAACTGAGGAATAATCCATAAATCCTTATGGTTTCTTAACGTATATTTCCTCATTTAGATCACCTTGAACAAAGGCACTCTTGACATCAATTTGATGGTCATCCCAATGATGTGCTACAATAATGGTTAGACTGAGCTTGATTGAGTTAATATTGGAAATTGGGGTGAACATATCAGTATATTTAATTCCAAGTAATTATTAAAAAACCTTTGTGACTAAATGTGATTTGAACTTATCTATGTACCAATATACTACAAATTATATTTGGTAGATCCACCTACATGGACCTAGTTTTCTTCCCTAAGGAAGTGGGACTAAATCCAAAGCATTGTTCCTCTAAAATAAACTATAATACTATTACATAGAATTATGACACTCAAAAGTGTTTAATTACTCACAAAATAATTTCATATTAGAAGCAGATGTAATGAAATCATGTAGAGCATATTAGAATTGTGAACAGGTTGAGATGTTACCTAACTGATATCAAACCCATTAGAAATCACTTATCAATGTCCAATTATCCCAAAGAGGACCAGATAATAGAGAGTTATGAGGTGATTATTCATCATATAAAGATAATTTGGGATAAGGAGGAAGTTAATCCTAATCACTACTCTCATTATCAAAACTACAAGAAGAATTTGGATCATCAAGAGGTTGATCAAACGGATTTCAATCATCAAAATATTCTCAAATATAAGTGTGTCTAAGGAAAGGTGAGAGGTTTTGAGTGTGTAGTCTAAAGGACCCTCTATAAATCAAACACTTCTATAAATGAAAACATTATGAATGGTGGGATAGAAAACCCTGTATCCCTTAACACCCTCTAGATATCCAACAAAGATGTAAGACTAACTATGAGGTTCCAATGCCTCATGTTTCTAATTATAAATTTGATCCATAGATAATGGAAAAATAACTTATAAGTGATATAATATGGGTTTATAAACACTCAAAGCTTCAAAAGGAGTAAATCCCTTTAATTATTTATGATGAACTCACTTTTGGATATCAAAAACATATTTTATGGCCTCATCCCAATACTAAGGTGCATGAGACTTGGAGTGTAGAATACACTTAGCCATTTCATTTAAGGACATATTATTTCACTATGAAACACCATTATATTTAGGATTATATAAAATAATACATTTTAGTTCAATCCCCCCTAATGTATAGAATTATACAAACCCCCCTAATGTATAGAATTACACCAAATAGTTACTTACATACTCACAACCATTATTAGTGCATAAAATATTGATGGATTTACATGACCATTTATATACAATCTATTTTAGTTCAAAATTTTCAAATACCTATAATTTATTCTTAAGGAAATACACCCAAGTATACCTCGAATAGTCATCAATGAAAATAAACATGTACTTTATCCTATTGAATGAAGGTTTTTGAAATTGACTAGTAATATCATTATGAAATATATCCAATATATGTTTATCTCTCTATGACTTTCCCTTGTAATACTTATCCTTAGGATGAATACTAAGAATGTAACCTTGGAAAACTCTATCATAAAAATTGACTCATGGAAACATTGATACCATGTCATAATGACTTACTTACTCTCGGTAGTGATAGTTGATATTTCCTAATTACTTATGCCATAATTTAATAATTTCATCTACATGAGTGATAAATGTATTAGAGGTTTTATCATAAGCAAAATGTGAGAATGTGTACAACTTGTATTGGTGATCTAATGATATATGCATAGCTCTTGTATAATTGAGTTTACTCCTCATTCACGCTAATGTGTAATACGTGCACCTCGCACCCAATTTTATTCATTAATTAACCAAATATTAGTCATATTCATATGCATAGGTCATGTTCCATATCACATACTTATGCACATTGACCCATATACACTCCACATTGTGCACACATTACCATGCCACAGCTCATAGACTAGTGCACCGCATAATTTCCACAGCTAATCACTAACTTTTGAACTTTTTACAACTCAAATTTACACATTCCTAGCCAAATATTGGAATCCACATCACATCCGCATGTTTCCTTACCTCATCCATTTGCCTTAATGGCTTCACCAACTATCATCCGATCTAGAAGATGAACTGATGCAAACATATTCTTGATAACTAATAGTGGTTGTAAATTCCCTTTTATGTTAATTTTATATGTATGCAACACTCACATACATCCTAAGATTTATTATAAAAACACTCATAACATAGATAACATGCTTCAATTATATACTCTATAAAACATGCATTATAATACATAGTAATAACTTTTGTTGCTCTCTATTAATAAATAGAAGTTGCATTTCCTACAAGTAAGACTTTTGCTCCATTGAATTTGTGTAGTTTTTTATTTATGAATTCACTTTGCCCATTCACTCTACACAACTAAAACTTAGTTATCCCTTGCACACTTGGTCATGAGCCCTATGGTGCAGATCATCAATATCATATCTAAACATCTATATTCCTTTATTTGGTTGTAAAAATATAAGATCAACTTGAGAAATATGTTTTTCCAATTGTTAATATTTTATAATATCCAAAATAATGTCATATAAAAATTAATTTGGTTGACACCTAGAATCAACTTGAGGTAGCCCCAAAGTATAAAGATGCATAATTGATCTACTAGAGGCATAGAACAACAAAATGTTTTTCCATTTACACAAGTTGATGGTACATATCAATCTGACATCTTCTACCGAACCTCAACAATTGACTCAATATTGGTTTCAAAAAAAGTAATCCTTTAAAGTTCAATTTAGTCTCAATATCCCTCTATTCAAAGGTAAGATTGACTCCAAACAATTGTATGCCTAGATTTGACAAATATAGGCATACCTCTCCATTAATTATTTCATTGATGATGATAAGATCACCTTCATAGTATTTAATATGTCCATATATTTCATTTAGTAGTGAGAGAGATTCATCATATATCACATGTAATATTGTGATCCAATTGAATCTTGGAAGACTTTTGTTGATGCATTAAAGGAATAATACTACTTGTTGCACCAATTTGAATATTAATATATCAAGTTTCAAAAACTATGCAAGTGTAAAGATTAGTTTGTTGAAGACTACACCAAAAAATTTCATGACTACTCTACATGCCTAAATGACAACTTGAGAAAACAACATATGATGTTGAAGTACATCAGTGGAATCTCACCTTATATACATGTGAAGATGGAGTTATTGAATTTTGACACTTTAGGTTAAGCATATTGAAACACTCAAAGAATTAATCCATTTTAAATATGAATAAGTGTGTCCCCTCTTCATCTAGCATAATTCACAAGGCCCAACCTTCACACAAATCCACATCAAAGCCTTCTACGTAGAAGGAACAATATACTTATCATAAAGGATAGAAAAACCATAAGATTGCTTAACCCTCAAAGTCTCTAGTGCCTTCTACTTCAGACAAAGGAAAGAAGAATAAGTTTAGTGATAAGTGGTGCCATCTCTATCACTCATCCACTAATGATGATTTTGAATGTCTCACACAATAATCCCTACTCACACAATATGCATCAAGACCCACATTAATGGATGAGACTAATCTAGATGCCTCTTATCTAATCATGAACACCAATTTGATCAACATATATGAAGATAATGAATGTCTCATCCACACCATGTTATGGGTTAAGGATCAACCTCTCCACATCATCATTAATAGTAAAAACTATAATAACATCATTATGTAATCTACATCTCATTTTCTTGGTATTACCACCGATGTACATCCAAATCCATACAGTCTATGGTGGTTATATTAGGGGAAATATATATAGGTTTGGTGGTAATGCACTTTTTATTATAAATTCAATCCTATGGAGGATAACATCACTTTTAACACTAAGCCTTTAGAGTTTTATGATATCCTAATGGGGTAACCATACTTTTGTGATTTTGAATCTAAATATCAATCCAAGCCATTGCATTAGACTATTAGCATGTAAGATTGCTTCTACAACCTCTTTGAGTCAATTCCCATTACCAAAGTCACCTTGGACACTACCAATCAATGTTGAAAGCTCATCTCACATGCAAAGAAGTTTGTGTTACGCATGGTTTTCCCTGATACAACTATTTAATTAAAACTAAAGCACACCTTGACAATGAATAATACTTTTACATCATCACACTAATAATAGATTGATAAGTTAGTATATCATATTAGTGAGGTCTTCATAAAACCTGAAGTTCTTCCAACACACTACATAATAAAGTGATTCATCGATTTGGTCCCTAGATCCCCTATTCTAAATACCCCCCTCTATTATAGATCAGTTTGGGAGAATGATGAAGTCTAACATAAGATTCAATAACTTATTAATCATGTCAAGATCAAGTCTATATCTTCACCTTATGGGAGTTTGATAGTCCTCACACCTAAGAAAGATTGATCCTAATGACTTTACATAAATTATCATGCATTCAAAAAATAGGATGAATAATCAATATCCATTGTTTTGCATTGAAATCCTTCTAGAAAAGATCTTATGGAAATAATATTTCACCAAGATACATGCATTCATGTTACCATTAGGTTTTAGTCCATCTTAAATATGTTTTGAAGACAAGATTTAGATCTCGAGAAGGATTTTATGAATGGTGGGTTATGCATTTTGGTCTCACCAATGCGCCAACCACTTTCATGTGTTTGATGAATTATCTAATCAAGTCTTTCTCCACTCCTTAATAATTGTCTACTTGGATGGCATTCTCATCTCTAAGAAGACTTTAGAGGAGAATATGGATCACATCTCACATGTATTAGACACTTCATGACAACACAAATTACAATATGTATACACATAATATTTTGAAACTTTATCAATTATTAATGATTTGTCTCCTGTAGAAATCTATTAAGTCTCAATCTCCTTTAGTACAAGCCTTAAATGATGCATTGGGAAAGGGGTGGGAAGAACATTGATGCTTTATAAGAGTGTTATCTCTTATATCACTAATTTATATCTACACAACCTTCTCATAAGTATTTCCCTAAGCCTTACCTCCTCTCTTAAACACTCTTCTAATCAATTCACCACCTTACATATCCCCTTTCTAGGTTTAAAATACTTTTAGACAGTTAAATTACACTATTAGACTAGGCTGAACCTATATTCAAATAGTTAAAAACACATTATGGATTTAGGTCAGCTCTGAACAACTTAGACTAGTTCTAACTTGTTTTTATCAAATATTTATATAGAGTCAATTGGGATGAGACTATCTACCAAAAATTCATAAATGTTTAGGGTTAGATTCAATTATATATACACATCCATTTCAATCATTTATGAGAAAAGATAAGAAAAATAATATTATGTTTTTCATCTGATTATCCACCATTCTACTTGAGTATCATATCTTAGGGTTTAAATGATTTCTTTGGAGATAGAGATCTTGTCTTGTGGAGAATTATTTTATATGCATAGAGAAGTTGTGTATCCTAGAGTTGACTTATCTATTAGAAATATGATTTTCATGAACGACCAAAGGGATATTATGAACATGTCATTGATATTCAAGGTTGAGCATGGTGATTTGAGGATCTGAAAATAATCATATCAGAGGTCAAGGATGATTGGAGTGCTTGTGTGCATCAGTGGAATTCAGATAATTCTTCATATTGGTCATATAAACATTTTGGGTCTATGGTAGGAAAATCTAAGAAGTCATTTTAGTGACATCACCATTGCCACATTTGAATTAGTATGATGGAAGTTGGTCATATGGTTATGATCACATTAGTCCCTCGTTATAATGCACCAAATTTTAATTCATGTGATGAATTATAGTAGAAGTTATTGGGATGCAAATTTGACTACTCAAACAAAAATTGTTAAGTTTATATGATTATCCAAATTTTAAAAAGGACTAAATAGATCCAAGTAATCATATTTATGAGGTTTTATTTCATACATATAAAGGTGCCAAGATAAAATGATCATATGGGTTTTTTTCTTTTGTGTGCCTAGTTTCTACGCAATACATCTCAGGTCACACAACATAGCATGATAAAATATATGCTTCAGCAAAGTTGGGCTCCCAAGCATTTTGATAGTGTTTTCAAACACTTAGTCAAATTTTTAGGTTACAAGATAAATATAAGCAGGAGCTTTGATGATGTCATATCCTACACATATCAATGATTTAGGAATAAATGAATATATGAATGGATTGTCTTATGAAAGAGGATCTTATGTGCTAAATTATAGGTCATGTGACTAAGTGCAAAAAGAGTTATGGAGGTGAAAATTTAGACTTATAGGCATATTAAAATGGTCCCCATACTTAGTCAAAATTTCACAAGGTCATGCCAAGTTATCATGATTTTACAAACATCATTTTTGGACATTTACAAAGGAAATAGATAGAAGATTTGTTATGGGATTTTCATGAGCATTCTAAACATATGGTTTATAGGTTAAAATGAGAAAGGAGATCATAATTGAATTATCTTTTCTCTCAAACATTATATAGTTTCTCAATAAAACCCTAAGGTTTTAAATCATGGCATTCACATGAATTTTTATTTTGATGTTGACTAGATATAGTCTGGACCTAGTAGCTTTAGATATAACTTAAGCCTTTTTTGTCACTGTAAAACTGACCCCTTTGACCTAGTAATAATTATCTCAAATAGTGATCATAGGATTTAATATTTCTTAAGTCTTAGACATTAACCAAATTGATCAATAAATAGTGATTAATCATACACTAAAGATCCAATGAAGTGTAAAAAAGTAAATTTGTCAAAGGGACCTCTGAGTAAATGCACTAGTGACAAGTTTAATGGAGCCACCCCTTTTCATAGGTTACTAAAACAACATGAACTCAAGGGATTACCAAATCTCCACATCTTTACTAGGCTAAATATTATTTAACATCCTTTTATACCTTACTGATTCTTTATGCTTGACCTCATTATTAACCTTGTTATCCTTCTTTTTTTTTTTTTGACTACCTTATCAACACATGGAGACAACAAATGTTCTTAACATCCCTTAATTGATTTCTATTCTATAGTAGCAAACATCCCACCTTAGTTTATGGGTTGATCATGACTCCATTTTTTATTATTCTTATTCTTGGCCACTTATCTATTATTTTTGCTTTTATTATGTGTATGCGAATTAGGACTTCTCTTGTCTTATGACATGTGTTTTGAGCAACCACTCTCTATAATCAAAAATTTCATAGACTCTTATTCTTTAGTACTTTTCTACATTTTTATCTTATCTATAAGGCTTGTCTTCTTGATCCATTTCTGAATGACATGACTATGAACCTTATTATATTGACTAAATGACATTCTTATTTTGTTAGAGTAAAATCTTGAAACATGTCCTACATCAATATAGTAGTAATAGACCACTCTATATATACCATTTGACTAATAATTACTATGATCTCACTTTGACCAATTAATTCTCCTTCCATAGTTCCAAGAATACTCATTCTTGGAGGATATTTTACATTCTCTATATCTATGACTAAACTAATTACATGTAAAATAGTAACCATTGAAATAATTATCATACCTTGTAACATTGGGATATTTGATAGGTATTTTGACATTCTTATCTTCAACAATATTCTTCTCAACTTGAGGTGTCTTCTTTTGGTCTTCTTTGAATCTAAGACCTATCTTGTCACCTACAGACTTTTAGCTACTTAGGATATCATCTATAGCCTTAGTGCTCTTTTCAAACCTCACAAAGTTATCTAGCTTACTAGATACTTGATCCAACTCAACTCTCATATATTCTATCTTATTTTCATATATGTTACAATCTTCCTCTCTAACCTTTAGTCTAACTTCCATAATCTCATTATGGGTTTAAACCTACTAGATGATCTATTCATATTCCTTAGACGTGTTTCACATCATTTCCTTAGAAAATCCAATATGATCCTCATAATACTAAACTAATAATTTCAATTTATTTTTCTTCCTTTTCACAATCTTTAGCTCCTCTAGAGCACTCATCAATTCTACTTCAAGATCCACTTCAGCTTCTTCACTGTCATAGTATTTTTCTTCATCTGATTCTAAATCAATCATGAGACCATTACCTTGTGAAAAACCATCATTATATAATTATATACATATGAATAGGGTTTCATTATTATCATTCTTAGATTCATCTCTATCATCTTTACTATTATATGTGTTTGAATCACTCACATCAAATGAGTTATCTTCTTTAGTTTAGAAAATTTTCTTGTCCTTTAATGACCTCTTTTATCCTTCATACATTCTAAAAATCTTATTCCTCTTGTTATATCTATAGGGTTTATTGCCTATATCATCATCCTTAGTCTAACATGCTCTCCCTCAAAATAACACTCCTAATCCTACATATTATCAAACAAAAAAAATTAATGTCCATAAACCATTAGCCTTAACCAAGCTCAAAATAGTCTTGAAGGCTTCTACCATGATATCTTGACCCAACTCATCTAATGAAAAGATGGTTTGATCTAAATAAATTTTGTTGGTTTCATACAAGCTAGGGCCACTCTCATGGGACTTGTAGATAATTGTGTAATATAGCTATGTATTTCCTTATTTGACCAATATTTTAGCATGAAAAACTCATTCATAAGCACCAAAAACCATATGCCATAGATTTTAGGTATCAAGAAACATAAAACAAAAATCAAGCTTTAAACCAAGATAATGTTCATCTTGCTATATACAAATATCCTCTTCCCAATCATCAATATAGAAATGACAATCCTACTCCATCAACAAATAATATTGAAAGTATTATAGACTCACTAATAATGAATAAAATGTGGTAAATATGACTAACATGTGAAGGGTGGTTATTTTTATCATCTCTAATCCAACACACATGAAACAAACCTCTCAAACATTATGCAACATTCAAGATTATTCCCCATATCATCTCATAAATTTGGGGTGAGAGGACCTTATAATGTTTTGAGAACCACATCCAACATATAAAATAGATAATACCTCTCACACTATTGTTACTCTTACCCCAACATCAATACATATAGATAACATTTCCCACCCTTCCAATAGTATTTTTTGACCCAATCACAAGAAATAACTCAATCAACCATCCCACCACCTACAATCAATCAACCTATTTCTCCTAAAACTAAACCAACTCCATCTTACCAACACAAGTTTGATTGTACTTCCAACCTCTTTCACAATAACTCTTATAACATTATGCCCCTATATCTTGAAATCCACTCATGGGTTATGATGAATGGGACCTCATTATTTAACTTTCACATATCCCATATCAAATACCTTTCCTATATTTAATGCAAACCTTCCCTTATAATTAAAACCATCTAGTGCAATTTTTTTTTCAAATGAACATCAATTGTCCTCCTTTAGTAGGATGTGAAGCTACCCTTTTTGGGCTTGAAGATAGTATCATTCAAAAATTGGAAGATATGTCCATACATGTGGATCAAATAATGGACACTTTTGTTTCCCTTTAGTTTCCTACCACTTTCATGATTCCAGGTGAAATTTTTCTTCATGTGGATTATATTCCCATATTAATAAAAATCAAAATTGATGATATCCAAGTCAAGCATGCTTTGATTGATGATGATTCAAGTAATTTCTTCACCTCCCTTGATTTCATTAAAAATCTTGGATATTATGAATGTAATCTAAAGTCCACATGTAACATGTGTCAAGGATACAATAGAAGGAAAATTCCTCCTTTAGGCTATGTGTGGCTTCATATGACTGTAGCTCCTAATATCATCTATGTGAAAGTTATGTTTTTTTTAACTTTCCCCTCTCTTATAACATATTGTTTGGTAGACCTTGGACTCATCATATGAGGGATGTCACCTCACCCGCATGTGAATTCATTAAATTCCCTAATAATTGTGCTATTTATAATATTTAAGGAGACATAAACCTTTTAAATTTTAAATAATTTTAAGAATGTGGTGTATTTAAAATTCCAACCCTTGAACCTTTGCCTAATATCTCATTTATGGAATCTCACCATTTCAATTACCCTACTAATTTTACTTGAGGTTAAAATGGTCACCCTAAACTCATTGGTAACATACCACCTAACCTCTTATATTTTTATGATTATGATGATCTATATGAGATAAGCCTCAAATTCAAAACCTCTAATCTATCCCCTCATATCATCACCTAGCTTCTACCATCCTTACAACCTTACTCCTATCAACCTCCTATTGATCATATACCTACCTATACCATGTGACTTATGATGATAAAATCACACCTACCTATACCATCAACCTACATACAATTTATTATGATGATATTTATTCTTTAGAAATCCATTTCTATGAGGACATATCTAAGATAGAGATGTCAACATTCTTCGATATCATACCACTTTAATTTAGTCTTTTTATTCATATTATTATATTCCTTCATTTATAGTCCCTATTTCTTGTATTTTTCCTAATTTTCATAGGGTAGAGATGGATTCATCACATGGTACACCTTTAATTTCAATAGAGCCTCTTATAAGCATTCTCATGGATCATGCCATGACCATCCCTTATCATTTTTCTTGATACTAGGATACTTCTAGTTTTCTTCCCCAAGATATGGTGGCTACTACTCTTAAGCATTATACAAAACCCACTTCACCTTAAATTGAACCTATCTCATTCCCTACTTCATTTCCATCTTTAGTTGAGCCTCACTCTATTTATGATCCTACTTTACCTTTAGGTGAGCCTTACCTAGTTTATATTTCTACCCCACCTTCCCTTGGTGATGGACTTCTTCCTTTGTTATAACTTGATCCCATTCCCACCCAATGGGTTGATCAACCTTATTATGATATTCATAAATTTTCCAGTCATTAGATCAAAAACTTCCATTTACATTAGCCTTCCTCGAATTCTCATTTTACCTCTTCAATTAGTAGATCCACAAAGTTTACTAACAATAATATTTTTTCCTTCCATAAAACATACAATAATTATTCCACTAATTTCTATGGGAGATTCATTAATATATTAACACATTGTTCCTACCCTTTCTTATCCCAAAAATAAAGCTATACCTCATCTAAAATTATTACCTAAGTATATCATTAAATATGGCGATGTATGTTGTCTATAAAACTAATGTGGTACCCATCATAATGATAATTTTCATATTATCTTGTATCACCTTCATGATTACCTTCTAAAAATTCCTTTCCATGTTATTCCTCCTTTCAAAGGTCACCCATACCATAAGGTTCCTCTTTATTTGTCTGTCGCACCTCCCTCCCCATCGGTGGTTCCTTCCAAACACATGGTTTATTCTCCACCTAAGGTTCCTTACCCACTAGTGGTGGCTCCTTATATTGTAAATACCATTCCTATTCTATCACTTATTATTCTCCTTGAGTAATCTATACATGATATCCCTCATGATCATGATCCCTCAGTTACACATACATTTTATATTAAGTTGATTTTATGAGATTGATTTACATATATTTCTATGAGGATTGATGAGACTCTGGTTGTTATTAGGATCCAACTTCATAAAGATATATCATATTTCATGGATAATATTTAAGGATAACTTTAGAAATATTTGTGAACATAACATGCTGTTATTTCACTTTATTCTTCACTTTGATTTTGGATTGGACTTGTTATCCACTTTTATATATCTTATATCATTTGACTATGTATCAAATTTGGTTTCACTTATCTATTTTACATAGATGTTTATATTATATGTTATGTGTTCTATATGGTTCATTCACTTTCATATTTTCTTATGGATTATTTTTCATTCTTTCCATTAGTGCACACTTATGTCTATGAGTTCCTTTATTTGAATGATTTATATTTATTTTTTAATTATTGTTTGATATCTTATCTAAAAAACATAGATAATTATTATTGTCTTTGTTATACAAACCTTTATCCCCATAGTGATCTTTATTTACGATATGATCATTTACCAAACAAAACATCTCATTTTACTCTTATTTTACTAATCTAATTTATATATCCCTTTTATTTGATGATATTCCTTTCACATAATAAGCATACATATGATGTGCACCTAAATTGACCTAATGGTGAAGAACATGTGCTTCAAAAATGGAGGTCATAGATTATAATCCTATAAGGGCTAAGGTATGAACACCTTCATGAAAAGTATCCACATGAAATGGGCCAAGTTACTGGGTATTCAATGTGATGAGGGTCACCAAATAGATTTAAACCTATATTCAATGTGATGAGGCATTCTACAACCATGGCTAGGGATATTATTCACCATTGGTTTCGGTATTCTAGTTATAAAAATGTTTATATCCAAAATTTTAAGCCCCAAGAGCTAGATCGAGTGGATAAGATCAATGACTTTGGTCTCCTAGGTCTCGAGTTCAATTATTTTTGAGTACCATGTGATGTATTGAGGCTTAGGGGTAGACATGAAGCCTAGGGAATAAGGGTAGGTCAACCTTCATTAATGGGGGTCCTCCTTGAAACTTTCGATATCAAAAAAAAAAAAAAACTTAAATATGGATGAAACATGAGATTACATATTGGTTCATAGGTAATCATAAGTGTTTAGTTAGTCATATCTTTATATACTTAGCTTTTATTATCCAAAGTCTAAATCTCATTCATGTGCATCACTTTTATCACTAATGTTGGCTATTCTAAATTTGTATGGAGGAGGACTCATAAAATCCATAAAAATTTAAAATCCAAATTATTTTAAGAAAATGAAATGATACAAAAGGAAATGTATAAATTCAAAATTCAAATCACAGTAAAAGACATGATTCATAGCACATCTCAATTTTCTAATCAAAGCTCAAACTCCACTATTAGCCTCATGATGTAGTTGAGGTCCATTGGGGTACAGTATGACACTAGATTAGGAAAGGAGAATAAAAAACAAAAAACATTTTTAGTGATACCTTCTTTCTCACACAAGTACCCAATCTTTCTAGTAGACCGATGGCTCTATAAGAGGTCTTGAAGAATGGGGAAAATGTTTTGGAAAGGTAGGTCCATTTTACATTTCTTTTTAATATAACCAATATGAGTTGATCTTATAATCTTACCTATTTTCATATACAACATTAAACTTATTGTGAGTAGGTATCCCTTATATTTTTATAGTCACTAGACTCTTAGTGTCTCTCTTATGTACCTAGTATGCCTCATGATTCATAAGGTATTCTAATAATATGCCTATGTCTTGATTTTTAGATTCCTTATATCACTACCACATTCCTAATATTTCCCCTAGAGAAATATTTTTTTGTTAACTAATCATTCCCCCAAGGGTTTCCCTTTGTGAGTTTAAGTGTAATACCATGGATAAGACTATACCCTCCTTACAAATTACTTGATGTGTATTTAATACCACTTGATGTGGCCTCCAACCATATCTCCCTCATTTACACAAATTCATTCATAAAATCAATAAATATCAACATTAATCTTCTCATTAAACCCTCATAAAACACACAATCTCATAATAATAATTTCTCACACAATTTTTATTAAACCAATATAACATTACATTTCAATACCTTTCAGCAAATCTTTAGATTTCCATAAGCCATGCCTTCAAGGCATGCCTTCACACAATCTCCACCAAGCTTCTCTCTCCCTCTTACAAACTCATCCTACATTAGCCAAGGAGGCTTCGAAAGGTATATCAAAATCCTTTCACATAAACTCACCTATTCTCTCATATCCTAAATCTAAGCAAAATATTACAATCATATATATAAATTAAATGGAGGAAAATAACCAAAAGGGGCCCAAAATAACAATACCCATTCACATGAGAGAGTCTCCATCAAAGGATGAATAGTATCCCCAATAAATCCATGCCACCTTCTCCTCATGAAGTCATCATTTGTTGAATACAAGGCTCCAATAAGAAAAATGATCCAACTTGACCTGCCCTTCACATGTCAAGTCAAAAGCTAAAGGAGATTCTAATTTAGAATAGTATAATTTGTTTCCTTATCTCCACAAACCTCCAAAAATAGTGACAATCTAGAATAGTGATAATTTAGAATAGTAAAAATCTAGAATAGTGCTAATAGTGAAAATCAAGAATAGTGTCAAATAATAAACATCAAGACACCTCATCAATGTGAATAATGCCTCCACATCATCAGGAAGCGTCATCACCATCCTGCATCATCACTTTCCATATCATCATGAATAGTACTTGTGAATAATGATACATAAATAGTGTAGAATGAATAGTAATTTACCATCATATCATTCTACTATAGTTGAAAACAACTTCAATCCTATGAGTTGGAATGATTGTATCTGTGCCATTTATTTTTTTAAAATAGTGAAAACACACCACTCTATTTTTGGGTGATGCAATATTACCTGATCCTTTAGATGTTCTTACATTAAACATCTGAGTTAATTAATGTGACCTCATGATCACATAGAGTGGGTGAGTGGTATAAATACCCTTTTGGTCACCTAATGTAATGACCTTGATATCCTATTCAAAATACACCACATGCACCAAGAAAATTTCTTTTTTCCTCCTCTTTCATCATTTGCACACTCATCTCAAAATGGTCCTCACAAGACCACAACCATCCTCCTCCAAAAACATATCCATATTACAAAGGATTTAGATGTGGTTTGAATCCCACTATCATAAACTAACCTCCTCTTCCAAGCTACCTCATAATTCATCTTACTATCCCATGTGAGCTCAAGTCAACCACTAACCATCTACCTCCACCAAAATCCCACTTGGATTTCTTCAAAACTGATCCAAAAACAAGTTGGATAATAAATATCATCACACACCACCATTTAAAACACCCCATACATGGATTCAACTTCATTCCTCATCTCACTCTCATCTTGTGCACCTACTTGGACAAAAACTACAATGAATGTTTCTTCCACAAAAACATGAAACTCCACCAAAATACTCTCTTGTGCATTCACTTGCAAAAATTAGTCTTCCAATGATTCCACCATGGAAACATGCAACAATATTTTGCTTCCGTATTCATTCTTAACCAATCCATCATAGATTCAATCTTCCTCTCCTTGCAACTCTTCCTGGTTTCCCTTTTCTTCATCCACTCACAATACTCCATGATTGCAATTTTATTCACTATCTTTAAACCCCATATGGTTGCAAACTTATTCCACATGCATCACATCTTGGCTGCAATTTTATTCATTATTTTCTCCCTCATCCTTCAAAATTATGTATTAAATAATGGGCTTATCATGAGATTCTTATTCTTCTCTGATTTTGAATTAGATTTGTTGTCTTCCATGACAACCTTCTTCTCGTCTTTCTCATTACCCTTCGTGACAATTTTCTCGTTCATCTTTTCTTTATTTTATTCATTCTTCTTCCATGTAGATATCTCTCTATTCACTATAGCCATATTTTCTCTTATGGATTTGATCATCTCCCACACAAAATATTCTCCTTCTTCATGCTCAAAATCCTCATATATTTCAATAAATATTTCCAAGAATGCATCCTAGGTCTTCAATTTATTCATCCATTATTCTTCTTGTGGAATCCTTCCACTCTTATTTTCATTTTTCATAACTATAAAATAAGCAAACAAAACTCAAATATTCAACTCTTGAAATTCCTCTCTCATGCTTATATCAAACTCTCTCACACTCTTTCCCCAACGAATCAAAAATTGCTCTGATACCACTTGATGTGGCCTCCAACCACATCTCCCTCACATAAATTCATTCATAATGAAAATAACTATCAAAATTAATATTCTCATAAAATCTCATAAAATACATTATCTCATCACAATGATTCCCCACACAATTCTCATTAAACCAATGTAACATTACTTTTCAATAACTTTCAACAAAGCTTAACAATTCCATAGGCCATGAATTCAATGTATGCCTTCACACAAGCTCTACCAAGAATCTCTCTCCCTCTTAAAAACTCATCTTACACTAGCCAAGGAGGATTCCAAAGGCATATCACAAGACTTTGACATAAACTCACCTATTCTCTCCTAGCCTAACTCCAAGAAAGAGATTATAATCATATCTATAAATCACATGGAGGAAAATAATAAAAGGGGGCCCAAAATGGAACCACCTATTCTCATGCAAGAGCCTCCATCAAAGGACAAATGGTCAACCCAATAAATCCATGTCACCTTCTCCACATGGAGTCATCAGTTTCTTAAGACAAGGCTCCACCAAGAAAAATGTACCAACTTCACATGGACTTCAGATGATAAGTCAAAAGCTAAAGGACATTCAAATTTACAATAGTAGAATTTGTCTCCATGTCTCCACAAACCTCCAAAGGCTGATTGATTCTACTTTTGGCCATTATTTATTTTCCTATCATGGAAACTTAGTTGCATTCCACCTATGTAATCTAAAATAGTGTCCTTCAAGAATGGTGACATTCTAGAATAGTGAAAATTAGGAATAGTAGTAATGTAGAATAGTGCCAATATTAAAAATTAAGAATAGTGTCAAATAGTAAACATCAAGACACCTCACCAATATGAATATTGTTTCCACAACATCAATAAACCTCATCACCATCATACATCATCACTTACCATGTTATCATGAATAATACCCATGAAGAGTGTTACATATATATTGTAGCATGAATAGTAATTTCCCATCACATCATTACCACAGAAAAAACATATTTTAAAATCATTCCTATAGTTTTTTTTACCTCATTTGTGTTCATTTTATGAGTTATAGTGTAATACCATGGATAGGACTAGGCCCTCCTCATAAAATATTCCAATACCTAGTTCCTATTATAACTAGATCATAATGAAATTGCATGCATCAAATTTGAGATAAGTAGTCTTTGATTATGAATTAAACATAATTAGCATACTTATCATCTTGATTTAGTATGTTTGATGCTTCCTTCATAAATATTTTACTTATATCTTCTATTTTCTAATTACGCCTATGCTTATAACCATTTTATTAAAATTTCATACTTCCTCACTTGAATTAGTATGATTAATCTGATTTACTTTTACCATTTTTTCTTCTTTCATTCTTCCCAGCTTAAATTAGTTTTATTAATTTAATCCCCATTTACATTTTGTCTTTCTTTGTATCTTCCCAATGTGATTTAGTATGATTGATTGACTTAATTTTTTTTTTATACCATTTTTTTTCATGTGCATTCCATTTTATTAAAAAAATTCATACTTTCCAACATGATATGGTATGATTTTTATTTCTTTTGATTTGGTGCAAATTTTTACACGGTTTCAAAAAAATTCTTACAATCTTTATCATTTTTTGGTTTATTCTATCTAGTCATATTTTATTATTACACATTTGTCATCACTATATAGTGTGTATTACATTTGTTTTGATTATTTATAATTTTTGTAATAGTTTTTGCCTTTTTTATTTTTAACCATGCATGTGTATCACATAATTTTATTAAAAAAACATACTTCACATATGTACCATAGCATATATAATAAAATATAGATACATGTACTAAAAAGGAAATATATCTGTGTATCCACATCCACATCTAAGTAAAGCTCATAAGATTAATAAAACTATTAAAATATTCTCTCTCTCTCTCTCTATATATATATATATATATATATATATATATATATATATATATATATATATATATATAGACACACACACACACACACATATATATACATATATATAGCCATGATTATATGTGTGTGTGTGTGTGTGTGTGTATACATATATATATACATATATATATACATACATATATATATACATATATATATATACATATATATATATATACACATATATATATATATATATACATATATACATATATATACATATATATACACACACACACACACACACACATATATATATATGCATATATATACATACACACACACACACACACACACACAGATATATATATATATAATCATGGGTTTTGTACAATACATGGTAAAAATATAATAGTTATAGCTCTATGGATATGCTCCATCATATTTATCCTATGGCTTAGCCATGTTATCCATAAATGCTTTCGACCAGACCTTATAAATAGTATGATGTAAAGAGGCAATCTACAACCTCAATCCAATAACCTATCCCTATAGATTATCCACATGGGCCTATACTTATCTTAGATAGATGGTAGTTTCTATGTGTAAAAATATCTCATATGCTAGGCCTTCTATGCATGTGCCTCTCTAGGTCCAACCCCTACCAGTGGTTATAACCCATCACCACATTTTTGTAGCTCCCTTACAAACTCTGCCACTAGCCTAAACCATCCTGACTAGGCTAGGATAGATGAAACATTAGGATCATCCAAAGTGGTAGGGTTGTATGGTGAGAATGCCCCATCTAAAATTTCATGGTGTGTAGCCATCGCTAGGGATTCACATCTAACCTCTAATATCATTATATCTATAAAACACATACACACACACACACATATCTCAAATCATATATTTATCATAATCATAATTTAACTAGTGTTATAAATAATATACCTAAATAAAATTACAATATTTATCACCAATGCATGTGTCACCAATCAGAGTCTCCCCATCTACTAACCCACTAAGCATCACCTTCCTCATATGCCTATGCACCAATATAAATCCAGTATTCACCACCTATGTTTGATATAGTCCTACCCTTAGGGGTGTCTCTATGGACCAACTATGTCTTGGAGTGGTTTTTAGATCACTCTATGTAATAGCTATCACTTACATCTCATGATTATTGTGCCCTTGTCTCTGATGACCATGTAATAGTCACTAAGAAATTTGTTGTGGTACATATTATGCTCCTACATCCACATCCATCCCATCTCATCCTATTGACTCTACTACCTCTAATTATCATGTTCAGTTAGAATATGGTCTATTAAATCGAGGCTTAATCACTAGTATCTCCATAAGTACCCCTTCACCTCCTCTCCCTTTTAACTCTCTTACATGTCATGCCCAATAATCAGACACTGCTAAAAGATCCACCAGATGGGTTAGTCCTAAATATCTTGATATGCATGCCACTAGATGCATCTCCACCCATGAAGTGTAGTGGTTTTTAATATGTACATGGTTTAACCATGTCATAATAGTAGGAAAACTAGGTCATATGGCATATATGTGAGTGTAGGATAGCCACAAAATGTACCCTCATGTGATGTTTTATAAGGCTAGAACATGGGGCATGACCCATAATACATGGTCTTATCTCCATCACAAGACCCAAGGCAATTATCATCAATGGCATGGGGCAACCCATCTAACCAATACATGGGAAACCTCTTATATTTCCATGTGATAAAAAATATCACTAGTCCCATCATCTTCTACCATATAAATGGAATCCCCTATATATCATGCATGATCTAGATTGAGATGATAGAACTAAAATTGTAAAGTGTTCCTTGATCCAATATGGATTGGTATAAGACTATTTCATATAATGGTCCCTTTCCATTCAACTTATGACACAACACTTGTGATATCACAAGTATTGTCATTGCCTTCTAGATCTCTAGAATGACCATAATATATACATCAAACAACCTCACCTTCAACCTAAGTGGATCATATTTGAGTAGGTAGCCCATTGAGATAAAAAATTGTCTCTCATCCTTTGACTTTGGTCTATCAGTGATCCCCAGTGTCCCACTTATAAAAATTCCAAGCAAAGCATGGATGTCCTCTAGAGCAATCACCACCTTAATGGTGTCCACATCTAACTCCCATTATAAATTATTGATCAATAATTCTCATGATGATAAGAGCATGAAAATAAGATGATCACCCAATGGGATCCATTTAATCTCCATGATGCTACTTAAGATGAAGGTGACCAGTTGATCTATATCCACATCAGGGAAATGATCTAAAAGTTTTGGTATCTATGATGCACCTACCTGGCACCAATATGTCTAGAACCTCTAAAGAATATCAAACAATAGAGGATGTATAATATACTCAAGTCATAATAATTAAAATACATTCTAAAAAATTTAAAAATTAAATACTTCATCAATTAGGTTGATTTATTTTCATATGTTTTCTTATTTTTCTACACAGTCAGCCTATTTGATACTGAATTGATCCTTTACTCACTCTAACATAATACATCATCCCTTTGGTACAAAATCACCCCCATTTAGTAAAATTTATTAGCCACTTACTACCAATGGTATTGGTTAGAAGATACTATGTTGATCATATTTTGATTTTAGAGTATGTTATCCCACTACTATGTAGTTGGCCACCTTCAACAATACTATGTTGGCCCACTACCATGTAGTTGGACCCTTGCTTTATTTTATCCTTATGAATTGAGTCAAATAGGTTGAATATGTTCTCTATTTATGGTGATGTTTTTACCATTCAGCATAAGTGCCTTAGGCATTTATTGGTCTAAAATTTTCCTACCCATTACCTTGTTATTCCCCAAGTCTACCTAAAATTTCCTTAGGGCTAGTTTCGGTGTCTATATTTTTCTTACCAATCAATTTTATATATCTAGCTGAATTTCAAATGATATTACTCAAAAATTATGAAATTCATGTTTTATTACCTGTGATACACTCGTTGCATCCATTCCATCAAATTTATCATCTCCTCACCATGGTTTCTCTCTACTTTGGAACTAGGTCTCTTAGATCTCTATTTTATCAGAATAATACAAATACCAAATGAATTATTTTTCACCATATTTGTATTTACTATACAAAATTATTTACTTGTCAAATATTTATAAGAAGATTCTATTTTTTTATCATATGTGTTTTTCTACTATCTCTATTTTTGAACCATAAGATGCTCTAGAATCCTAACATTGTAGAGAATCTTTTCACATATTACATGTATATTTTTAAAAAAATCAAATTTTTGCTCTTTTTCACTAATTTCTAGCAGTTTTCCTAATGTTACCTACACTAGACACCTTCACATCTCTTTCACTTCATTTATCATTTACAACACTAAGGTAACTTAAGACGTGTATTTTTAAATTATATCCTTTCATTTATCTTATTTACTTCTTACTATAATTTATTCAGCTCTTTTTCACTAATTTCTAGCAGTTTGCCTAATGTTACCTACACTATACACCTTCACATCTCTTTCACTTCATTTATCATTTAAAACACTAAGGTAACTAAAGATGTGTATTTTTAAATTCTATCCTTTCATTTATCTTATTTACTTCTTACTATAATTTATTCAGCTTCAAATTTATGCGTTGTTATGTTATTTTCTTGAAGCATCATCCCCCATTGTACCTATATGACACATGATGAGATTCAAGTGGGACATATGTATACACATAATATTTTAAAACATTATCAATTATTGATTCTTTCTCTCTTGCAGGAACCTATCAAGTTTCAATCCCACTAAGTACATACTTTAATGGATGCAACATGAAAGAGGTGGGAAGACCATTGGTGTTTTGCAAGATTATTGTCCCCTATACCACCACTTGTTATCTACACAACCTTCTCCTATGTAATTCCCTAAGCCTTACCTCCTCTCTTACACACTCTTCCAAGTATTTCACATCCTTACTTAGCCCCTTTCTAATCCTAAAACCATTTTTAATAGTTTACATTATAGTGTCAGTATGGGATGACACTATATTCAAATTCTTAAAAACATGTTATGCATCTAGGTTATCTTTGGTTGACCTAAATTAGGATCTATCTTGTTTTTATCAATTAAAAAAATAGAGTTTATTATGATAACTCTATTAGCTAAACTTTTGGAAAGGTTTTGGGTTAGATTCATCTATATATACCCATTCATTTCTATCATTTATGAGAAAAGAGAAGAAGAATATTATATTATATATCTACTTATCTACCATTCTACTTGAGGAGCATATCTTAGGGTTTCAATAATTTATTTGTAGATATAGATCTCATATTGTGGAGAAGTCTTTTAGATGAATAGAGAAGTTATGTATCCTTTAATATGACTTATCTTTGTTATCCTTACATACCAAAAAAACCTCTTGCAAAGCACCTTGTCCAAGGGAGATATTGAGGCTCAATGGTCTCATCTTAAAAGGTAAGTATTCCTAGATTTATTCCTCCTTTATAAGAGTAAATTATTTACATTTTTACTTTTCTCCTATCAATTAAGGTCCTCCCCATACATATATTAATTAGGATTCTCATATGCATGTTTAATTTTTATGTTTTTTACCCCCACATTGTGCCACAAGATTTGGTGAGAACTAGATTATATTTTGATTTACTTGTAATTTACTTTATGAATATGAAAACATAGGACCTAGCTAATGTTATTACATAGTATTACTTGAATAGAAGATGATAAACCTTCTCTAGTAATATTATTTTGTTAAGAGATCCCTTGGTTAGGTCTATCAGATCCATCTTGGTAGTAACCATGAATATTTAATTTATCAATAATTAGAAGTATATGTAAGATTTATCTTCTCTGAGCTAGGATTGATTGATAGATTAGTTGCATTTCCATTTTTATACAAAAGATAACTTAATCAAGTGTACATTTATCACCACATAAACCAAATACATAGGATACATGACTGATAACACCATCATTAGATTAGATCCAAATAAAATCAATGTAAACCAAGATTGTCCAACTCTACACAAACTCATAAAATTAAAGAGTTTTATTAGACTTGATAACTTTTATAATATGTTTGTCTTTGGTTTTTTACACATCTCTTAGGCTATCAACCACCTCACATTCACCAAATATAAGTTTTATTAGACACATGTGAAATAACAAGAATGTGAGACACTATAGAAATGCCTCTGCATATCACTTTTTCTCATAATGTTTGACATTACATAAAACCTCAAAATTCAGACTGATACATCTGACTATGCTCTAAATACAATGCTCATGCAACATGGACATCTATTATCATACCACTTAGATACGTTACGAAACATGGTACAAAGGTACTCCACTTATGAGAAGAAAATGTATGCTATTATACAAGCAATTAAGCATTTGTGAAACCACATTCTCAAAAAGGAGAGAGTTGCTTATTCAGACCATAAACCACTTCAATTGTTGTAGTCATAAAATAAGTTGGAAATTGTGCACCACATGAAATGGATGACTTACATAAAACAAATACATATAATATTCCAACATAATAAATGGAAGGATAGTAATGACACATATTACCTTAGTCAATCACCAATTCAATTGTTTATCACAGTTCTAGACATGCATGGTTATAATTTCACAAACTAGGTTCCTCTTTACTCAGCTAATCATGACTTCACAAAAACTTACACCAGTTTCACATAAAGTACACAAGTTTAGGAGTTTTATTTACCTTACCAAATTATCTATAAGCTCAAACATCTCTATGTTCCCTCAGGAACACCTCACCAATAACTTATCTAGGATGTGCATTATGCCAAGACCTTAAAACACTTTGGTTTGATAAAGACTCTAGCTATATTTTAGTCACACTTACACTAGCTACACATGCACACATATGGAACACCACATATATTATTTCATTATTTATTATATTTCAAGGACAATGAATAGGAAGCTGAGACTTTACACAACTCTATTGATTCCATCTAGACCATGTTAATCTATCATCATGGATTTCACAAATGGATTGCTTGTGATGAGATGAAAATATGATGTTGTGTTTATTGTAGTGGGTTGGTTCTCCAAAATGGCCATCATGGTCAAATGTATAAAATACATTGGTGCAAATATAACTATGTAGGCATTCTTCAACTATGTTTACATTCATTTTGGGTTACCCATATCCATTATTAATGACTATGATCCAAACTTTACAAGTCATTATTGGTAAGCATTATAAGAATTGATATGTACATAGATAGATCAGGCCATGTATTTTTATCATTATATATATGGGTGAATTTAACTCATCAATCACACACTCATTCATGTTCTATGAATGTAAAACCATGCACATGTTCACACTTATAATGATAATGTCTTTTACATTTAACACATATATAATAGGGACATACAAAGTTATACTATCCATAGTCCATTCCAAACATGTCTTGTATTTCAACCTTTAACACATCTAGACATATCCTACCATGCATGATCGTGAAATGAGATGTGTTCATAAGAATGGGAAGTATAAAATGATGAGATGTTTTTATGCCACATCTAGACTATTCACCACTAGGTTCAATAGATTCTCACTCGCATTCAAGATAAGTATAAGGAGTGCCATGATGCACATCATGTACCTCATGCATTATGAGTTGGTGGTGAAGTCTAATTTTAACCTCAAACAAATCACTTCAAATATCCACACCAAAAGATCAAGCATCTACATTATGGTCCTTACATAATTTTATGTAGTTTGTGAAAATTCCTTTGTTCTTGATATACCTTATTACTTGGGGATACACCTAGTTTTTAACATATAACTTCTCAATCCTTACATTATACCACTTATTGATCTATTAGTGACACAAAATTATTCTGATTTGAATCTTGAGCACTTTCATCTTGCCAATAAAAACTAGATCATCAACGTGACAAAGACATGCACCTACCATGCCTCACATCAACTTTTTCAAGTCGACAAGGTTAGATAAAATGCTAATCAAGAAAATTAGTTCACTTAATAATATCTTTAGGTTAGATTTCCATAAATGTTCACTAAAATAATGGATATTGTTTCTCTTGAAAGTGAAAATGATTCATGCACTACTCCCACATAGTTGAGTTTACTCTTCATGTTGGAAATTAGATGATTGATAAGGCGAGGGGTGAATTAGTCTTCAAAACATTTCATTCAATTACACTTAACTATGTATTAACCATCTTAACATACATGTACATCTTTAGCAATCATAAAAAATAAAACATAAGAGCATGAAACATATGAACATAGCATATATATGGGAAACCATCTTGGGGAAGAAAACCCATTGATGAAGCAAATAGACTACAGTTCTATAATACAAACATTAACATTAAATTAAGAACCCACCTAATTTGGATCACCAACCCTAATCTTTCAAACATCAAATTGATAGTCTTTACCTAAGCACAAACTCAACAAGGAACACCAACACTTAATTTACCAAGCACCCACTTGGATTTAACAAGCTCCAACATACAAGGAAGTTACAACCCCCTAGATGACTTGGCACCAACTCATCCACTTGATTATTTGATCATGTTAAGAAATAATTATTGATTATACAATACATTGATGATCTACTCTTTCTATTATTCACTCTTTTTAGCCCACTCAAACTAATCTTCAGCCCTCTCAAACTAATCTTCAACACTCTTCATTCACTTATCCCTCTTCATAAATTGATTAGGAATTCTAACCTTAATCCTTTCTTGAAAACATTTTGTTATATATTCATTATATCTATGTTGGTCTACATAACCTCCCTATACTCATGAATGATCTATGTCATTATTTTTTCCTATTCTAATACTCTATCTCTCTCTCTCTCTCTCTCTCTCTCTCTCTCTCTCTCTCTCTCTCTCTCTCTCTCTCTCTCTCTCTCTCTCTCTCTCTCTCTCTCTCTCTCTCTCATCACACTTTTAGCATCCCCTCTTCTTCTCTCTCTAAGCACATAAAAACATGCCTAATAGCCTTGAATTTGTACAAGTCATTTTATTATATCCTTCTTGGTTCGTTACACATTCAAATCACTTAGGTTGTATATGAATAGGTTAAATCATATATAATAACATGACTTAGCTATAAATCAATTACTACAATTGGGTCAGTCATACATCAATTTGCCCTTACTCCTCTTTTAGGCTTATGGAGACTTAATAGACCTTATTAATAACACATTACCCTTGGATAATTTTGAATCTTATTGAAACACTTTAAATGGAAGGAAAACACTACACTCCACTCTAATATACCTTATCTAACATTAATTTAGTTATACAACACCTTGCAGGTCCAACTACCACTTGAACCATTTTACAAATCACTACTTATAAAAGGCTCATGCATATATAGAAACTTTGCCTTAAAAATTTGAGGTATATACTCAATTTTAACAAATGCCTATGGAAAAATTACTCAAGTAAAATAGGCTCAAATACTATTCTACAAGATGTTCATTTAGAATTACCAATTGACCCCAAAACATAGTCAAAGAAACATGAACATCTATCACATGTTTGATTATATTCAAGGGATTTAAATGTATGTATAGGATATTGAAACATCCTCATAGAAACCTCAATCAATCAGATCATGAGATCTAATGAGAAATATTGATCTTATAGACCAATCTTCTGATCTTCTCACTCACAAAATCAACTCAGCCAGATAAGGCATTTTCGATTTAATGATTCAAGAATTCACCTTGACTTCCAAGATTATGAAAATCATGGATAGATAGTTAAATACCTAAACAACATCACTATGAATTTCAATGTATCAGTTTTTCAAGAAAAGTCATCATGAAACGTCTTCTCTCTTCTATCTGATTTCTTCATTATCTATACCACAAGGTCAGTTTAGCAACTGGCCAACTTTGATCACTAACTTCAAAAATATGATATCTAGAACATATCAAAAATCCTTAATTATAAATAAATACAAGTATTACACTTTGATCTTCATCCACTTAGTAACTTTGACTTGGTTCACATTGTTTGCTACAATAAATCTTTGAAAGATAAGTACTTATCCATATGGTCTTCTCATTTTAAAAAACCAATCACACTTGGAGATGCCTAGGAGAGTTAAATTTAACCTCTAATCACCTATCTAACCATATCAAAATATTTTTATCTATTTATAATAATATCCTAAACATCAAGTCATAGTTTGGGTTTTATGAAGGTTTAGACTAACTTCTAGTCTTAACAATCATTGATAAAACATAACACCTCTTTCTAAGGAAAATTATTATAAATTTAAAACATAACCCCTCCTCATCTATCATGAATATTAGGATCTAACATAGCTACTACATGTACCAACATACACTAAGAAAACCCTATTGGGTAGACATCTCTTCATTTTGTGCACTCATGAAATCTTAAAACACCTTTCAAGCCTTTTCTTTGTAAACCAAGTCCTAAAACATCATGCACATACTCAAAACAACTTGAATAACCTCTTTGAATGTTTATCTACTCACCCAAGTAATGGAAACTGATATTTGGCCACCATCTCTCTTCTTGATTTCTGAAGCTTGACCTTCAAGTCTTATTTGCCTTGTTATCTGACCTTCTAGCCATTTTGTAGACTTCACCTTGAAACTCACCTATGTTTTAATTTTTCTTATGTATGATCAAGAAACCTCATACATATACTCTTCTCCAGAGTTTTAATATAACTTATTTGAATCTTATTATAGATATTTATAGTTTGACTATAGCATCTTTAGAGCTACAAATGCATATCTTCGAAGGTCGACTGGGATATCTCCATAGAAAATTTGGAGCTAAATATATAGATATTCAAATTTGATCTCTCAAACACTTTTGATGTCCTCAATAGCTTACATATCACCTCAAACAATATCACTCATGCTCAAATACTATTATAATTCTTTAGAGCATTCTCTTCAGATCATTATCATCTTTGTATCACATTTAGAGCATCTTTGACACTTCTTGCATAGAACTTTAGAGCATCTTCAACACTACATGTACAAAACTTTGTGGCACATTGATTCATCTTTAGAGTTAACTCATTTCATCATGCCACATGCAAATACTATCTCACAAGTTCTAGATAAAACATTACAAGATTCTTTATATTTGTTATACTAACCTCAATGCTTGCTTGACTAAGTATTTTCATAAGAACCTTTGACATCAACTACATTAGATTGACATCAATAAAAAAACCATGAATATTCATTAGAACCTTTGACCTCAATGATAACATTAAATATCAAATCTCAACACTCAATGATCATGCTCAATAATCTCTCCCTTAATCAATGACAATGTCCAAAAATCTCCACCTTAATCAATGATGGAAAATATACTCAAAAAAACTCTATCAACCATTTATTGATGGAAATTATCTTTTACACCTGGTCTTTGCCTATTATTTTTTTCTTTCTAATATTTCTCCCTTTTTTGTGTGTTTAGATCTTTGTCCCATCTTCTCATCTTTTTTCATCTTTCAAAACTTTTCTAATTTTTATCCTCCTTTGACATTAATGATAAAGGTATTACATATATATATATATATATATATATATATATATATATATATATATATATATATATATATATATATATATATATATATATATATATATATATATATATATATATATATATATCATCTCTTTTAGAATGGACTTAGATTACATGATCACTTCAACATAGATCAGGCTCAGTCAACTTACTTGAATATCTCCTCCTAAAACCAATCAACCACCTTGCTTCTATTAGCATTAAATATCAAGGATCATTTTTAATTATTTTAAAACATAATTTTCTCCTCCTTTGAGTTTATACTATCTATCAAAGACACATAGTCTTCAAAAACTTATCAATCAGGTCACTCTTCTAGCTAATTCATCAAAAACTCAAAAAATAGAGTCTATGATGAATTCTAGACTAAATCTCTCCTTAAATCTATGTATATCAAAATAAATCACTCTCTTGACAAAAAACATATATCTAACAATCTCCCCCTTAAACCAAGAATATCTTCTTTCAAATAACTAAGAACTCAAGGTCACATACCTTTCCTCGACATGGCCAAAAAAGATACCAAACTATTTGACCACACACATCAAGCTATTCCATACTAGATACCAATTGATATAAACCGATACCAATTACATAAATAAGGACTCCCCCTTTTTCTTCATAGATTAGGCTCAACTAATTATAATAAATAAATCTCACAAGCTTGCATCTTATATGCCAAATGTTCTGTATTTTGTATTCAAATCATCTTTTGACTGTGAAGTTGCACTTCTATTGATATAAGAATGTCTCCATGAAGCTTAATGGATCCACCCCTTTTCATAGGATAAAAAAAACAACATGAACTCAAAAGATTCTTAAATCTTCATATCTTTACTAGACTAAATATTCTTCACATCCTTTTGTACCTAACTAGTTATTTAGGCTTGACCTCATTATTAACCTTGTCATCCTTCTTAGTTTATTTGACTACCTTGTCAACATGTGAAGATGACAAATTTTCTTAATATACCTTAATTTACTTATGATCTATAGTAGTAAACATCTCACCTTAGTTTATAGGTTGATCATGACTCCCTTTTTTATTCTTCTTCTTCTTGGCCACTTCTCCATTATTGTTTCTTTGATTGGTCATATGAGAATTAAGACTTCTCTTGTATTATTACATGTGGCTTGAGAAACAATTGTATATACTCTCAAATTTGATAAACTCTTCTTATTTATTCTTTTTCTCCATTTTTATGTTATCTATACGGTTTATCTTATTGATCTATTTCTGAGTGACATGACTATGAACCTTATTATCTTGAGTGAATGGCATTCTTACTTTGTTAGGATAGAATTTTGAAATATGTCCTACATCAAGACAGTAATAACATACCACTCTATACATACCATTTGACTAATGATGAATGTGATCTCCCTTTGACTAATTGCTTCTCCTTCTGTAGTTCCAAGAGTACTCATTCTTTTAGAATATTTTACATTCTATTGATCTATGACCAAACTGCCTATATGTAAAATAGTAATTATTGAAATAATTAGCATACCTTATAACATTGGGATATCTAATAGGTATTTTGAACTTATTATATTCAACAGTCTTCTTCTCATTTTGATGTGTCTTTTTTTGGTCTTCTTTGAATCTAAGACCTTTTTTGTCACCTGCAAACTTCTAGCTACTTAGGATATCATCTATAGACTCAGTACTCTTATCAAGCCTCAAAAAGTTATCTACCTTACTAGATATTTGATCTAACTTAGCTCTCATAGATTATATCTTATTTTCATATCTACTGAAATCTTCCTCTCTAGCCTTTAGTCTAGCTTCCATAATCTCTTTCTGGGTTTTAGTCTACTAGATGATCTATTCATATTCCTTAGATGTTTTCCACATCCTTTCCTCAAAAAATCCAATATGATCCTCATAGTCCTGAACTAATGACTTCAATTTATTTTTCTTCCTTTTCACAAATTTATCTCCTTTAGAGCACTCATTAGTTCTTCTTCAAGATCCACTTCAGCTTCTTCACTATCATAGTATTTTTCTTCATCTGATTCTACATCAATCATGAGACCATTACCTTTTGATTAACCCTCATTATCTAATTCTATACCTATGAACATGGTTTCATTATTGTCATGCTTATATTCATCTCTATCATTTTCACTATTAGATGTGTCTTAATCATTCACATCATATGAGTTGTCTTCTTGGTGTAGAAAATTTTCTTGTTCCTTATGACCTATTATCTATATTATCATCCTTAGTCTTCTATTTATGAGGACACTTGTTTACAAAATGTCTAACTTCTCCATAATTGAAACATTTGAATGGAAACTTACCTTTGTACTTGCTTGAACTTATTTTTAGCTTTCTAGAAAACATAGTAATCAATTCATCATCATCAATGTCTAAAAATACCTCATCTTTTTCCTTATTAACCTCTAACTTCTTTTCAACATCGAAATTAACTTCCTTCTTAAGAGATATTCCTTCATTTGATCTCATCTCATAAGCTATCAAGATGACATAAAACCCATCCATTTGTAGCTTGTCTAAATATTGCAACTCTTTTACTATAGATACTTTAAAATCAAATTTAGAAGTTAGAGATCTTAATGCCTTTTGAAAAATAGTAGATTCTTTCACTTATTCTCCCAGTCCTCTAATGATGTTGACAACTTCATCAACTCTTAATAGATATGATGGAATGGATTCATCTTCAATCATACTCAAGCTTTCAAATTACCTTATATGAGTCTATAATTTCATCATCTTTACATTGGTGTCTCCTTCATAGATAGTTTTCAATTTGTCCCATATATCTTTGGCTAAAATATAATGTATTACATTTACGAGATCTGCCTCTGATAGGCCATACAAAATGGAATTCAATACCTTGGAGTTATTTTCACTAGCCTTCTTAGCTACCACATCTATTGGTGGAATTGGGGTTGAAATATAGCTATCCTTAATTGACTACCAAATATCATATCCTTGTGACATTAGATATATCTTCATTCTTACATTTTACAAGGCATAGTTATATCCGTTAAACAATCAAGATTTAATTAAATAGAAAACTCATTGAGCTTGTTGACTAGTCATATTTGCTACTTACAATCTATTTTAGTTTATAAATCATGTTCCAAAGGACTTGCTCTGATACCAATTGTTGTAAATAAGATAACTGAGAAGGTGGGGTGAATCAATCTTCAAAACATTTCATTCAATTCACTTAACTATGTCTGAACCATATTAACATATATGTACATATTCAAAAATCATAAACAATAAAACATAAGAGCATGAAATATATGAACACAACATATACATGGGAAACCTTTTTGGGGTTAAAAACCAACTGATGAAGCAAATGGACTATAGTCCTATAAGATAAACATCAACATTCAGTTTAGCATCCAATCAACTTGGATCATCAACCCCAAACTTGTAAAGCACTAACTTGAAAGTCTTTATATAATCACTAAATGAACAAGGAGCACCAACCCATACTTTACCAAGAACCCACTTGTCCTTAGCAAGCTCCAACTTGCAAGAGGCTACAACCCCCTAGATGACTTAGTACCAAATTAGCCACATAATTATTTGATCACCTTCACAAATAATTGTTGCTTATACAACAAATTATGAGCTAATATTTCTTATATTTTTTTTAATTTACCCCATTCAAAATGATCTTAAACCCTCTAAAAATGATCTGTTATCACTCTTCACTCAACTATGCCTCTTCATAGCTTGATTAGGTCTTATGACCTTAATCCTTTCTTGTAGTACTTTGGTTAGATATTAATTATATATTTGATAGTTTTCATGACCTCCATATAATTTGAAATTATCCATGTAATTCTCTTATCCTCTTCTACTCTCACTCTCTTAGCACACTCTTAGAATACCCTCTTCTTCTATCTCTAATCACACAAAAATAGACATAATTGCTTTGCTTTTATACAAGTCATTTGATCATATCCTTATAGGTCAAATATACATGCAAATCAACTAAATTTACCATGAATATGGTAAATCATATTATAATAATATTCCTTAATCATGAATCAATTACTATAATTGAGTTGATAATACATCAATTTACCCTTACTCATCTTTTAGGCTTATGAAGACCTAATAGACTTTCTTAATAACACATTACCCTTTCATCTCTTTTAATATTATAAAAACACATCACATGATAATAAAACATCTCATGACACTCTAAAATACCTTATCCACCTTAAATTAATGTCTAAAACACGTTTTAAGTCTAACTACCACTTAAACCCTTATTTAAATCACTACTTATAAAAGTCACATGCATATACAGAAACTTAGGTATATACTCAATTTTGTCAAAAACCTATATATATAAAATAATTATGACCTTATGGTTATGACTAACTTCATCTAATGCTTCAACTCAAGGAAAATAGGCTCAAACACTCTTCTATAAGATGTTTACTCAAAACTACCAATTGGCTCCAAAATATATCAAAGAAACATGAAAAATTTTCACATGATTGATTATATAAAAGGTATTTAAATGTATGTAAAATATATTAAAACATACTCATATAAACCTCTATTAATCAGATCATTAGATATAATTATAACTATTGGTCTTATAGACCAATCTTCTGACCTTCTCACTCATAGACTCAAATCAGCGAGATAAGTGATTTTGGATTCAATGATTGAAGAACTTACACCAAATTACAAGCTTATTAAAATCATTTATATATAATTAAATACCTTTAAAAATCACTATTCATTTCAATGCATCAATATTTCATGAAAACGCTTTGTGAACCATCTTCTCTCTTTTGTCTAATTTCTTCATTATCTGCACCATTAGGTCAGTTTAGTGACGAACCAAATTTTATAAATAAATTAAAACATATGATATTTGGAACCTATATTTAATATTTGATGATTAAAAACTACAAGTATTACACTTTCATCTTCATCCACTTATAAACTTTGACTCAATCAATGCTATCTACTATAACTAATCTTTAAAAGATAAACACTTATTTGTATGGCCTTCTCACTTCTTTGAGAAACCAATCACACCTAGAGATTAGTATAAGAGTTTAATTAAACATATAATCACTTGTTTTAATGTATTCATTTTTCTAATATCTTTATAACATCTTCAACATTAGGTCATAGTCAGGGTTTTATGAGGGTTTAGACTAACTTACAGTTTTAACAATCATTCATAAAACTTAGATCCTCTTTCTAAAGATAAATGATTTTAAATTTGAGCTATAACCATTAATTATCTACCATGAATATCTTAATATATCATGAAGTTATTTCACATGCCAACATATACTGAGAAAACCTTCTCAGGTAGATAACTCTTCATTATATGCACTAATGAAACTTTGAAACACCTTTAAAGACTTTTCTTTGCAAACCAACTCTTGGAACTTCATGAATATAGTTAAAAAAATTTAACTCACCTATATAAATGTTTATATACTCATCCAAGTCATGTAAACTAATCCTATAACCTTATTTGGCCACCATCTCTCTTCTTCCTTTCTAAGGCTTGACCTCCAAGTCTTATTGTCCCTTGTTATCTAACCTTATAGAAATTTTGTAGATTTCACCTTAGAACTCACTTATGTTCCAATTTTTATTGTGTATTATCAAGAAACCTCATACATATACTCTTCTTCAAATCTTTAATAGAACTTTTTCAAAGCTTTTTACACATCTTAGGAGCTTGATCATAGCATCTTTAGAGCTACAAATACATATATTCGAAGCTTGACTAGGATATCCTCATAGAAACCATACAGATGAATATATATATCTTACAAAACAATATCTCGAACACTTTATAGGTCCTCAATACCTCATATAAAAATTCAAATAATCTCTCACATTCTCAAATTCATTTAGTGTTCTTTAGAGTATTCTCATCATTGTAGCACTTTTGGAGCATCCTCGACACTGCTTGCACATAAATTTAGAGAATTTTTGGTGGTACTTTCAAAGAAATTTTGAAAATGATTATTCATATTTTAATCTCATTCATTTCATATTTCCACCCTCAAATACAATCTAAGAATTTCTAGACAAAGCATAACAAGATGATTTATATTTCCTATACTGACCTCAAGGCTTTCTTGGCCAAGTATTTGCATAAGAACCTTTGACACCAACTAAATTAGATTGAAATAAATTTAATAACCATGTATCTTTGTTATAACCTTTGACATAAATGATAAATTTAAATATCAAAGCTCAATACTCAATGATCATGCTCAACAATATCTCCCATAATCAATTACAATGTCCAACACCTCATTCATTGTACTACACAAGGAACACACATCTCACCCAATATTACATACTCCTTATCAAAAATTTTCTCATTGTCATATGTAAATGTCCCACACCATATCAAAAACATATGGACATTGACCCATGTACACTCCACACTGTGCGCTCATTTCTACACTATAACTTACAAACTCATGCACCACACAAGTAGTGTGTAAACTCACCAACTTATATGCTCTTTATATCTCATAGTTCTTGTTGTCTAGATAAATTCACTAATTTTCATCTACCCTAGAATATGAACCAATTCTACCTTCTTCTTGGTAATTGACATAGGTTCTAATTGCTCTTATATTCTAATTATATACATATATAAAATACATATCCAACCTATGGTCAATGATACATAAATTCATAACATAGATAGCATGTTTCACATATCTACTCTATTAAACATTCATTGTAGCACATTATACTAATTTTTCCTATTTTTTGTTAATGAATAGAAGTTGCGTTTCCTACAAGTAAGACATCCACTCCATTAAATGTTTTTAGTGATTTCTTTATAAATTAGCTCTGCCCATTTAATCTACATAACTAAAACCTAGTTACCCCCTACATGTTTGGTCCTAGGCCCCATGGTTTAAATCATCTGCTTTTACAAATATAACAATGAATTAACTATTAGTTTCCCTAATAACCATATATTTGAGTGTGAACTTATATATCTTGACCTAACTGATGTAAGTAATCTAGTAAATAGATATGAGATTGGTGGATAAATAGAGAACACATAGAACATCATGAAATATCCCATCATTCACTTCAAATGATCCACTCTCTCTAAACTCTACATAATTATCACTACCCAATAAAATGGAATGCATAGAACATGTCTCCAAGGATGTGAACATTTCATGTGATGAATCCACATGGTGTGATGCACCAGAATCAATAAATCATGTGGAATGTTTGGATGTCATTAAAATAAGTGATTTTCCCTTATCTTTTCCCCTCTACTATCTTTTTCCTTTGAAGACCCTTGTGATGATGAACTCGGAGTGGAACAATCAAGGATAATGATATTATGCTTTTTTCTAGCATTTTTTGAGTTGTTCAATCTACTTCTTCATGTATTTAGCTTCATCATGCCCATATTTCTTATAATAGCCACATGTGAGTTATTATTTATTATATTTCCCATCTGAATAGGAATCTTTGTGATGTTTTATTAACATTATATTTATAACCCTTTATTTTGTATGGGTCATTTTTGTTATGTTTGTTCTCCTTGCTATTAGAAGCATTCTCTTTTTCATTACTCAAAATTAAAGAATGAGATATGGAGGAATTTAGTGTACCCATTTGAATAATATTGTCTTTTTATTTAGTTAATTTTTCACCAAAGTCATCCAAAGATGACATGGTCATGTATCTTCAAGGGCACACTACTGGTGTGGAATGTTGAAACAAATATAGAATAATCAGATCCCAATTTGGCAAGGATGGAAAGAATCAATTGATCATCCTTTTTTGTCAATGCTACATAATTTCAACTCTAACCTAATTAATATAAACTTTGTGAATAATTATTTTATCATCTTCAAGGTCATCTAGTTCATCACCCCTCATTTCATCCTACTTTCCAAAGAGTTTATCCAATAAGGTCAAAAATTCATTTGGATTTGTTTTATATTAAATATGAAAAAACATGTTCGAAGACATAGATAGGCATAATAGACCATAAGCTTTATCACTTCAATTTTACCACTTCACCTTCTTTACATCAGGTGTTAGTCTTTTTATGTAGCCATCATTATTAAGTGTAATACTTTGCTCATCAAGAGGATTTACACTTTGAATTTACACTAATGATAATTGAATGGTGTAAGAAGTGGAAAGGAAATAAGATCGATGGTGCAAAATGAATTATTTTATTAACTATGTGTTGTAGCATGGTAATATAAAACCATGTGAATCTATAGAGGTTTAAATTTATAAGGTATGATAATATCACTAATGCATAGAGCTCAAAAAAACACATACTTTAAAAAATGGAACCTTGAAAAGATTATCAATATCAAATTTAATAATGTTTGAATGTTTATTTCTAAAAATAAATAATGTCTTCCACTTTGCATAAAAAATTGAGTGTGCAAATAGTTTGAAATAGTTTTGGTGGAAACTTCCATACAGAAAAATTATGCCCTCTAAAAGCAAAAGTTAAGTAATTTTGGGTTAGCCTCAACAAAGGGATTAAATCCCATATGACCAAGGGTTAAAAACAATTTGGGTACTCTCTCCCTTATCATTTTTATTGATGTTACTAATGTGAGTGTTGCATCACCCTCAAAATGACCCATTTTTGTAAATGAATGGTGTTGCACTTCACTACCTTAAATTAAATAGTTGCATACATGTCACAAGGAATCCACAACCCTAAAACTAATGACTTAGTAATCTTCACTAGACCTATGCCACATATAGGAGCTTATCCATGTCATCATGGGCTAGGACGATGGCTTCTAGACCTGAAGACCCATGAAAGTATGGTGGGCATGGGCTTTCTATGATCTACCTTGTCTAAAATTAGGTAGTTGAGTTGGAAAGCCTTAGGACTCAAAAAAGTGTGGGCATGCAAAGTTCACATCATTACATTTTAGGTGTCCAAACTAACAAGCCTTGGCTTAGTGAAAGTGTGGGAACATAGACATCTATAGTTTTATGTTCTCATTAGTTAGGGTTGCGTCATCATGCCTTTAGACCAACATATCCATAGTGGGCATGGTCATATGTCACTACATGTTAGAGGTGTTGAAGTCTTAATATGTATTACAAGTTCCCAGAGTGTTCAATAATACTTCTCATTTTATAAATCTAAGAATTCAATGCATGAGTTATAGGTTGTGATAATCCTAGTATCTATTGATGGAATAGAGGCAAAGTAAGTGGTCTATTCACAATATATTTATAATGTTTTGTGGTTGGGAGCCACCATGGCCAAAAGTTAGTATATGAAAAATATGAAGCATGTTATGCTAAGAATTGTGATTTATGATCAAGAACTAATCTAAAATGGATATTTACAATGAAAATTAAGATACAGTGATTTGGTTTAAAAAAGAGTAAAAGAAATGTTAGGGCAAAGAAGAGATGTTGTTGATCTTCATTCCAAACATTATGACAAAGTTCAAATAACCTCCAAGTATGCACTTAACCAATGTATAACATGAAGTAACATAAGCTCAAATCATGTCACACATCAGGTAAACATATAAGGATGGTATGAAATAATGAAAATAAGAACCAAGTTCACTTTAAAGATTTAAACCTGTAAGCAAACAACATTAGCCCAATTGTAAGAAGAGTAAGAAAATGAAATGAACCTAAGGTCTTTCAATTAATCTAGCATTAGCACAAGTTAATAGCTCTACATTCAAATGTACACAACAAGAAGTCACAATAACCATTCAAATCTAGAAATTAGAACAAACAAGTGAGAAAGAATACAAAATAACAAAAGACACAAGCAATATTGGACAAACATTACATAATTTCTTGTTTATATTAATTGCTCAAAAGTTACAATTGGGTTTTATCTCTAATAACTCCCCTTTTTAAAATTGAAAATACTCCTTTTATAGAATGAAAGGAAGTATGTTAGTCAGTCATATCTAATTAAAAAAGTACAAGTGTTAGGATAACTATCCTTTCTACAAATTTTCTATAATACACTAGAGTTTCCTCAATAGATTGATCTATAGGCAATGTATTTTGCAAGATGCACATGCCTTTACAAATAGAATATTCCATTTAAAATATATAAAATGCTTAGTTATAGGAGAATATTCCTAAATCACTTAATCTAATTTTGAGAACACTCTAATGTAATTTTGTCTCTCCAAAAGGATCTTCATTCTAGAGTGTAGTTATTTAATTAGCTCAAGGTTAATAACTAATTTCATGAAGGGCTCCTTCATTTTATTTGATAAGAAATTATGAACTTTATCCACTCTATTTATTGCCTCCCTAATTCTTCCAACTTTACTAGCTCTTTCTTTTGTAATTAGAATCATATCCATGATCCTATCATTGTCATCAATAATATTGACTATGTTTTGGTGCCTTACCCTTTTAAGAAAGTGGGAAGCTCTTTAATTTTATCTCATCATCTATAATTAGACCATCTAGATCGAGTATAGTAGGGTCCTTAACTAAGCTATCCAATACATGTATTATCTTATCTTTAACTTAATTGAGGTCATTAGAGAGGTCCCCCCGTTGCTTCAAATACCTTTAAATTGCTCACTAGTAAACTCTAGATTAAATTAACTTTGTACAAGTGACCATTCAATTCCACTTAGACTAATTATAGTGAATACAAGGATAAAATATGTAATGTCCCCTTCTTAGTTAGTACCAGTTGTAAAGGGAGCTAGCCTATCATTTTGATCCTCATAGGTTAATTGAGTTGATTTGAGGGTCTATTGGTAGTTGTTGCCTGGTCATGTGAGACATTACTTCTCATTAGTTCTTCATTAGGTTTAGGTTCAAGCAATTACATATGTTTCTTATAGCTTAGTTTGACATACTTACTATTTATAGTAAGTCATCTTTCTTGAGATACTATTTTTGGTAGGGCACCTAAATCTATGGTATTTGTAGTGTTGATCTTGATTTTCAAGTGAATTAGTGAATTAAGTATTTTTGAGCAAGTTATTATTATTTGATTATTAATAAAGGTAACTTTGTTAATAATTAATTATTAAAGGTAAATTATAAAGCCTTTTTAATGAATGGGTCCAAGACACATTAGTTAAAGTTTTGTAAGTGATTATTTTATTGGGGTGCCCATACCAATGTATTTCCTAAGTAAACATTAAAAAAAAATTAAATGATTATTAATTATAGAAGGGTCAACCTCCTCTTGGGAAAAAGTATAAATAGAGGATCAACTAAGCTTCTTTCATCTAGGATTTTCTAATTATTTTGACATGTTCATTGTGGAGGAAGCCAAAGTTTTTTATATAGTCATTGTTCTTTAGGAATAAAAACTCTCATTGATTTTTATAGTTGAGGTGGTGAAAGATATTTTAAAGATTTGAAACAATTGGAGGAGATAACTCAGTCTTCTCATTATGTCAAATTTTGTGGCCAAAGGCCAAATTTGTTAATAATTGATTGGGTGATGATTGGAGAATGTAAAAATCTACAAATATTTAATATCATGTTACATATCAAAAAAATAGGGGTGGCTCCATTAAAGGGTCTGATTTTGCATATGAAGGATTACTTGATTGTTGATCAGGGTTTGTTGTGGATGCCACTTCATCTACCATTTATATCAACATATTTTTAAGTTCTTGCATCATATTTTCATAGAGAAATATTATAATTTTTTGGTATAATGTTTGAGTATCAAAGTCTGAATATTAATTGGCACCATTGAGGCAATTTGCATTGAGGAATTAGTTTTCATTTGATCTCTATAATCAGTCCACTACAGTCAAATCAATTAGTCCTATACATTTTATAATTATATTATAATAAACTGGAGGTTTCATGCAATATGGTTGATTAAACGTCAACCTGTTTACTTTAAATCAACATCTTAGTTTACCTACCAAGTGTTTGCATTAATTCCTAGTGGTTGTAGGTGCATATTGGATACATTAGGATGTATGAAAAGTGTTTTTCAATATATAAAATTTCTATATAAGTTAATTTCAATCACATATATGTATGTAAAGGGTCAAAAATACTTAGCATATCATTTCTATGACATTGGTCGACAATCTTGTCTTGTTCTGTAATGCTCTCTCTGTTGGCTTACAAATCTATCAAAGATTATGAATTATCTAACCTATAGTGCCAAAAATTCCCACTCATCATTCATTTCCATGATATTATCAGCAAACCCTTCCTCTCTTTCTTCTTCAACATTATCCTTTTCAGGTTCATTCCTCAAAAAAGTAAGATGTGTAGGCCTATCAATGGTATGAGTGGCAATTTTATGAGCTCTAGGATTCCCAACAACACTCCTATCATCATCCAAAACATGGTTTTGTCTTACTTTTGGTTTCCTTTATTTCATAATTATAGTAAGTTCCCTCAAAGCATCTACAACCAGTTGCTGCCCTACTACCATATGTCTAAAAGTCTCTAGTGCTTCCCTTTATTCATTATTTTCACCATTTATACCTTCATTTCTTGGTGGACCTTTTCCTTCCCTATCACCCATTATTTCTAATGGTGTGTCCTCAAAATGATTTCCCTCTTATTTATCTCTTCTATGAGTGTAATACCTATGAGAACCTCTCCTTTATGGCTGCATATGAAACCTTTAACCCTCGAGGATGGCAGGATCAAGGCTTTGATACCATTGCAGTATCCCTTGCTAATTTTGAACTTATTTTTCTAGTTTGATGCTCAAGGGAATTTTTTCAAACACTTCATGTGTAACTATCTATTCCTTATATGAATTTTTTGATTATGTTTCTTTGAGTTTGTGAACTACAATTGATGTTTTCGAATACTTATAACAATGCAAGATTGTCTAACAATGCCATAGAAATGATATGCTAACTATTTTTGACCATTTCAATTATTATAAATGACTAAAATTAACTTTTACAGCTACTTCATTTATTGAAAAACACTTTCCATACATCCTAATATAGGCAAAATTCACCTACAACCACTCAACATTAATGAAAACACTTGGAAAGCAAACTAAGATGTTGATTTAAAGTAATCAGGTTGACATTTAATCAAACATATTGCATGCAACCTCCAATTATATAATGTATGGGACTGATTATAATGACTTTAATAGATTGATTACATAGATCAAAAGAAAAATAATGTCTCAATGCAAATTACCTCAATGGTGCCAAGTAATATTTAGACTTTGATACTTAGAAATGACACTCAAAAATTTTAATATTTCTCTATGAAAATATGATATAAGAACCTAGAAAGATGCTGATATAAATGGTAGATGAAGTGGCAGCCACAATAAACCTTGGTCAACAATCAAGTCATTAATCATATAAAAAATTAGACCCCCTAATAGAGCCACCCCTATTTTTGGGATATATAGACCTGATATTAAATTTTTACAACTTCTTTTATTCTTCAATCATCACCTAGTTGATTCTTCACATATTTGGCTTTTGGCCACTAAATTTAGCACAATGAGAAGACTTAGTTATCTCCTCTTATTTATTCAACCCATCAAAATATATTTCACCACCTTAGTTATGCAAATCAATGGGATTTTTCATTCCCAAAGATCAATAACTATAGATAAACCCTTGGCTTCCTCCACAATGAACATGTCAAAAGCAATTATCAAATCCTAGATGAAAGAAGCTTAGTTGATCCTCTCTTTATAATTTTTCCCAAGAGGAGGTCAATCCTTCTAAAATTATTAATCATTTATATTATTTTTTCTAATGTTGATTTAGGAAATACCTTGGTATGAGTGCCCCAATAAAATAATCACTTAAAATACTTTAATTGATGTGTCTTAGCCCCTTTCATTTAAAACACTTTATAATTGACCTTAAATAATTAATTATTAATAAATTTACCTTTATTAATAATTAAATAATAATAACATGCTCAAAAAGACTTATTTCACTAAGTCAATTGAAAATCAAGATCAACACTAGAAGTACCATATGTCTAGGTGCCCTACCAAAAATAGTATGTCAAGAAAGATGACTTACTATAACTAGGAAGTATGTCAAACTAAGCCAAAAGAAACATATACAATGGCTTGAACCTAAAACTAATTAATTAATGATTAGAAATAATGTCCTATATGACCAGATAAAAACTACCAATAAACCCTCAAATCAAGTCCATTAGCCTACGAGGGTTGGAATGATAGGTTAACCCCCTCTATAATTGGTACTAACTAAGAAGGGGACATTATCAAATAGGGGTTGTATATGTGATTAAGACCTTTAAAGGTTTTAACAGTGCTCTAATAGAATATGTGAGCTTGAAACACAAGTTTTGTTATTTAAATTTGCTTTTAGACTTGCCTATTTATACTTTTGTCTCTTGTAAGTTCATAAAATCCTTAAATCTACCATATTTTTCTTGTGTGGCATCACCATGGCATCTAGATGGAATCCTATTCATCACTACTAAAAAATATGACCATTGCATTTGAAAATTCATCTTTGATCTCACACCATCTAATTATCCTTGCATGGAACAATCATTCTCCATCAATCTTAATTCGGCATGATTGAATGCTAGTATGACACTTGGTAACTCCTTAGGGTTGTTTGTGTACCTTACAATCATAGCTCAAATACCTTTTTTTCATGTGGTGGCTTCTCTCTAGTTATTGTAATTTTTAAAAGTCTCATTGATCTCACACCATTAAATCTATTTATATGAATCAATGTGGTTCGTAGATTTTTAGATTATTTGGATCTAAATGGATATATTAAAATTGATGTCTATGTGCTCATCATTTGACATCCTTGTGAACATCTTTGATGTCTACATGACCATCAAAATTTAAACACCTCCTTAGGACTCTTTACTAAGCTTGCCACTTATCACTTTTAAGATCAATCTGCTTCATGCATGTATCACTTGGTAGCTCTATGTGGATACTATACTATTGACTTGTTGAACCTAATTTTTTTTGTGGGTCATTATATTTCTATATTAAGCTCCCATGATGGTGTTACTTATTACTCTCTTGAAGCTCCAAATATTGTTTAATGATTCAAACATACCTTCACTTCATTAGATCAATTATACCAGGCTCCCACAATGCTGACACTTGTCACTCTCATGGATCTCTTAGAACCTAATGACTTTTCAACTCAAATTATAGATCATTTGATCTTCTCCATCTAATCAAATATGCATCATCTAATTATGATCTATGGGGTTGAGTGAGATTGGTTCTTGTCCTTAGTTTCCTATTTTGATATTGCATTTTTAGATTTACTTTACTCGAGTAGATGAGGGTCATTGATCCTATAGAAAAACACAATGTTTAGGTTAGGATCGGGGATATATTTAAATAACTTAAGATAAAAAATTTAAGCTAAACCTTAAGCTAAGTTAGGGGCATAAAAAGGGGCCCTACATAATAAAAGTCATAGTATAAAGTCTTAGACTAAGGTTTTTATTGTATTAATAAATATGATAAACCTTAGGGTAACACTGTAAGCTAAGATTTATAACAAAGGGACCATGCACTTATTTTGACCAAGCTAGCATAAAAGGTGACAAAGAGGTCACAAGACTTAAAAGATGCCAAGCATAAGATTTTCAACCTAAGTTTTGGTCATTGTTGGCCCTTTTTTCCCACATACCAAGCTTTGAAGAGATGAGTAGAGTTATAATGGAAAGAAGGACCAAATCACTTGAGGAGAATATCATGTTGTTGTAAAAATTTTCAAACACTTTAAGCAAGATTAAAGTGTGATCTAATTGATCATTAAGGAATAATTCTACAATTATAGATGAAGGATCCAAGTAGGTTTAATGGTGTCTAAGCATTCAGGTTCATGAACCAGGTTACATAAAACTTAGAAAATCATCAAGACCTTGAAAATTTTATGAAATGATGAATTTGGGGAAGTTTATAGAACAAACCGTCACTAGGATGTATTTTAAAAGTAAATGGACTAGATCACTTGTGTAGTTTATAAATGCACCTCAAAAATCCTTTTGAGATAAAATATTATAGTTCCATAGAGATTTTTATGCCTAGATCATATCCTAAAAGTTTTAAGTCTATGCAAAATTTCTAGATCAAGTTATATAACTTCAAAGATGGACCTAGAGAGTAGGATGTTTGTGCAAGTGTCAAATTCAAGCTCCATAAACTAAAGGTTTAGGTTCAAATGATTAATGATATGTGCATGAACATCATGGAAAAATATTTAGGTTAACTCACTTGAACATTTTATAAACACACAGAATTCTCCTAGAACTAGTGGATCAAGTGGGCACAATCCTTTTAGTATCAAGAACATTTCCTAGAAATTTGGTGCCTCCATGACCTTTTCGGCTCTAGATCCAAGCCTTAAAATTTGGTTAAAAAATGGAAGAGATTCATGTAGATGTCAAGTAAAATCTTAGAAAAAATATCACCAAGGTGTTCAAAATATTGTCATTGATATTAAACATCTAGCATTGGTGATAAACGCCCCATAGAATTTATCATCTAAAGGTGTTTTTAATATTCATATTTTGGATAAAATGTGTTAATATTTATTTAATATTAATGAATATATTTTTGGTTTCATAAAATTCAAAATAGGGCCCATGGAAAAGTCAAAGAGTCATGATATATAGATAAAAGAGGAATGGGACACATTTTCCCATGAAGACAAAAGAGGGTATGATGTATTTTCAATGAGTGGAGGGTCACAAAGGGTGAATGCCAAAGGTCATTTGGAAAGATATAAATAAAGGATTGAGAAGTCATTTTTAATATGTAAGAGAGTTCATGGTTTGTAACTCTTTTATATAAGAAAAAATGAGAGAATAAAAAGAGATATTGTAGAGTTCTATCATTTGTTGAGAAATCAACATTGAGAGATAGTTTTGTTTCATACATAAGAGGGCTTGGTGCTCCTGTGGGTTGGTGTTCACAAGTCATTACAAGGGTTTGGTGCTCACAAATTCTTTCTATGTTGGTGCTTGGCAAAGGGGTTGGTGCTCCTACAAGTTGGTGCTTGCAAACTTTATAATTTTAGTTTGTGCTCTTTCATATACATGAGATTATTGTTCATAGTTTTTCTCACTTTGGGTTTCCACGTAAAAATATGGTGTATCTCTATCTTTTATGGTGCATATTATTTTAGTTTGATTGTATATAGTTAGGTGGAGTTTGATTAAGTAAAATACTTATAAGATACATGATATACTGATTTACCCCCCCCCCCCCCCTTAGTATATCATTCATGTGCTTAACAATTGGTATCAGAGTAGGTTCCTTTGGAAAGAGTTTTACAACTTAAAGGTAGATTAAGTAAAGCACGATGGCTAGATCACATGAAGTTTTTTATATAAATAAGGCATCTTTATTTTATGGTAAAAATTATGATTTTAGGAACATAAGGATGAGGACTTATTTGATGTATCTTGGATTAGACATTTTGCAAGTAGTTTTAGAGGAATACGAAGAGCCACAGACACTTGTGATGATTACTCTGATAGAAAAGAAGGCAAGTGAAAATAATGATAAAGGTTTAAATGTTATTTTATGTGTTTTATGTGAATTAGAATTGTTAAATTTATGCAATTAAAATCTACTCATGAGACTTGGGTAAAGCTTTAAAATATTTACAAAGGTGATGGAAAGGTTTAGCAAGCTAAGCTCCAGATTTTTAGAAGACCATTTGAGAGTTTGAAAATGGAAGAGGAAGAAAAGATAGTGAGTTATCTTTTGTTGGTTGATAAAATAGTTAATCATATTAAAGGCCTTAGAGAAAAGTTAGAATAATCAACGGTGGTACAAATTTTTTTGAGATCTCTACCATTGAGATATGATGCAAAGGTTTCAACAATAGAGGAGATGAGGGACCTAGACAAGCTAAAGATCGATGAAATACATGGTATTCTTATAGCATATGAGATGTGGATCTAACAAGAGAAACCATCAAAAAGGGAAGATGCTTCCAAGACATCAAAGAAAGACAAGGATAAGATTCAAGAATCAAGTAATAGCTCTAGCGATGATGAAGATGACAATAGATCTCTTTTCATTCATAAGAACAAAAAGGGCACAAGTAAATACGAAGGAAAATTAACTTTCAAATATTTTAATTATGAAAAGATTGGACATTTAATAGTTAAGTACCTAGATAATGGTAATGGTGATAATGAAGAAGGAAAGTCTACATATAAGAAGAATTTCAAAGGAAAATTCAAGAAGGGATTCAAAAAGAAGAATTTATATTCTAAAGATCCTAGCTCAAACAAAGATAGTGAAGTCAGTGATTCAGAAGAAGAAGAGATTCTATTCATGGTTATACATGAAGATGCTTCTGTAAGCAAAAGTATAGATGATCAAAAATAAGAAAATGACGAAGCTGAACTGAATCTAGAAGGAGAACTCATTTGTGCCTTAGAAGAATTAAAATATCTTGAAGAGAAGAATCAAAGATTGAAGCTCCAGATCAAGAAAAATGAAAAAGAGTCAAAAGAAATAATTAAATATTTGTGAGCACACATTGATGAAGCCAAAAATATTGAAGCATATCTAATAGATTAGTTACAAAAATTAAGTGAAGAATGTGAAAGGTATATTGTTTGAAATTACCTCTTTAACAATAGATCTTGAGAAAATAAATAAAGCAATCAATGATAGAGCAACTAATGATTCAAAATTTGAGAATAACACTAATATGTTGAATAAGATTAGAAGTCAAAAATCAATGTTAGATAAGATAGGTATCTATGTTGAAAAAGAGAAAGTGGAGGCCACTACTTTCACAAACAAGGTTAAAATAGAAAAATGAAAGAGCTATGATGAAGCTCTTATGAAAGAGGAAATGAAAAGGGAAGAAGTTAAGAATACATAGGACATCTCAAACAAACAAGGTTGGAAGGAGGAAATATACAAAAGGCAATCAAGTTCGAGATACATAAACAAGTTCTATTTTTATGGTTACTCTTTTTATTTTAATGGATATGGTCATAAGAAAATAGAATATTGAAAAAGGGTTAATAATTTCAAAAACAAGGAGAAGGAAACTCATGCAGAGTCAAGCAGAAGCCATAACTCATTTGCTCCTCTATCAATCTCTAATGAAGAAGCCATAATATGTTATAAGTGTAATAAATTTAGACATTGAGCTTGGTATTTTAGAAGTGTATTAGATTCAATCAATAAGGACAAAATTTTTAAGGCTCCATTCATCAAGAAAAAATTTCAAATAGGTTCATGGTAGAAGAAATAACCTGAAAAGTCTATGTTGGTCTAGACAACTTTTCATGCAAGAAATGAAGAAAAACCATGGTTAATTGATAGTATATGTTCAAGGCACATGACAAGAGACAATATCAAGTTCATAACCCTGAAGAAGATTAATAGTGACATAGTGAAATTTGGAGACAATACTATCACCAAAATTGCCAGAAAAGGTACACTAAGTTTGGATAATGGTAGAACTAAGACTGAAAACATTTTGTATGTAGAAGGTCTTAAGCATAATCTTTTAAGTGTAAGTTAAATGTGTGATTAGGGACACACAATAAATTTTTATGTAGAAGGTTTTGAAATTAGAATAAAAGATTCAAATGTGTTGATTATAGATGCTTAGAGGACATGTAATAATTTGTATATGTTATCAGATATCAAAGGTCAAAAATGTTGTTTAAGTGAAGTTGAGGAAATTTGTCTATGACATAAGAGAATGAGACACATAAATTTTTAAAATCTTTTCAATATCAGAAAAAGAAAGCAATTAGAGATCTTTCAAAGATAACAAAGCCATCCAACATGCTTTTTGAACCTTGTCAACATGGGAAGCAGGCTAGAAGATGGTTCAAGATAAAAAAAATACTCAACTACTTAGATGTTAGAGCTTATTTACACTAATTTATGTGCACCTATGATAACTCAAATTACTCAAGGTGAGAAATATATCATGTTGTTTATTGATGATTTGACTTATATGACTTGGGTGATATTTTTGAGGAAAAATTAGAAGCTTTTAGATAGTTCAAAGTATTCAAATCTTTAGTTGAGAATGAAACTAACTTAAAAATTAAGTACTTGAGATTAGATCAAGGAGTAGCATTTATGTCATATCAGTTTATTGAGTGTTGTGAAGACCATGGGATAAAGAGACAGTATTCAACAGCCATAACTCCACAACAAAATCGAGTAGTTGAGCATAGAAACATAATAGTTCAGGAAATGGTGAGGAAAATGATAAATGAATCCAAGATACCAGATAAATATTAGTGAGAGGTAGTAGGTATAATAGTGCATATCTATAAAATAGAATTTATTGACAGTCAATAGTGAGAAGACTCCTTATGAGCTATGGAAAGACAAACCAACTATAGTTGATTATTTCAAAAAAATTGGTAGCAAATGGTTCATAAAGAGAATCGATGAAAAACTTGGTATGTTTGAATCTATAGCATATGAAGGTATATTTATTGGATATTATTATAAAAAGAAATGTTATAAATGTTATAACAAAATAACCAAGAACATTGTTGAAAGTGAAAGTGTCAGGATAGAGGAAGATGTAGCACATAGAGATAGTGATCCATTGGACACTCCAAAAATCATTGAAAAAGAAGATTTTGAAGAATCATATGAAGATGAGATGAAAGAGAAAAAGGACACCAAAACCCCATCCAAATATGTCTATAGAAATCATAATTAAAGTGACATCATCAAGAACATAAATAAAGAAGTTCATACCAAAAGAATGATAGTAAGTGAATCTAAGCAAGTTAATTTCTCTTTGTTATCCAAAATTCAGCCTATAACTTTTCTAGAAGATAGACATGATGATCATTGGGTTATGGAAATGTCTGAAGAATTAAATTAGATAGAAAAGAATGATACTTGGGAATTAGTGCCTAGACCAAAAGACCATAATGTGATAGGAACAAAATGGGTATACAACAATAAGTTTGATGAAAATGGTGAAGTTATCAAGAATAAATCAAGGTTAGTATGTAAAGGATATGCTCAAATTGAGGAAATAGATTTTGAATAAAATTTTGCACTATTGGGAAGGTTATAGAATATTAGAATGTTTCTTGCATATGCAGTGCTTAAAATTTGCAAAGTGTTTTAGATGGATGTCAAGTCTACCTTCCTAAATGATAATCTAGCAGAGGAGGTCTACATTGAGTAGCTTGAGGGATTTATTCTCTCAGATGATAATAGTCATGTATGCATATTAAATAAATCACTGTATGGATTGAAACAAGATCCCAAATCTTGGTATGCAAGACTTGATAAGTACCTGTAAGATCAAGGTTTTAAGAAAGTTTTTGCTGACAGTAAACTATACATCAAAATAGAAGGTGAGTATCAATTGATTATTGTGGTATATATTGATGACATAAGTTTTGGAGGAAAAATTGAAAAGATGACTAAATAATTTTCTAATAATATTAAAAAAGAATTTGAGATGTCTATTATTGGAAAATTGTCATTTTTCTTAGGGTTTCAAATATTTCAGCTAGATAAAGGAATTTTCATATCTCAAAGTAAGTATGCCAAGGAAATGTTGAAAATTTTGGTTTTAAGGATTGTGCACTAGTTGGATCACTAATGAGTACACAGAATAAAGTGAGTAAGGATGAATATTAACCTATTATAGATCAATATTTGTATAGATATATGGTTGATAGTATTTTATATTTGACAGCATCGAGGCCAGACATCATGCATGCAGTCGGCATGGTTGTAAGATATCAAGCAGCCCCAAAGGAGAGTCATGCTCAGTTGGTAAAGATAATATTCAGATATGTCAAGGGGACATTGAGTTACAAATTTTGGTGTCCCATAGGTAGATATTTCACTTTAGTTACTTATACATATTCAAATTGGGTAGGTTTCTTGGATGATAAAAAGAGTACAAGTGGAGGAGCTTTCTTCCTTGGTGATAGCTTAGTATCATGGATAAGAAAAAATTAGAATTTAGAATCACTTTCTATAGCTAAATTAGAATATATTTCAATGGTACTATGTCATGCTTAAGTGATTTGGTTGAAACAAACTTTGGAAGATATCAAGGTAAAATATGATGAACCTATTTCTATTTTTTATGATAACACAAGTGTTATTAATATTTTTTAGAATCTAGTGATGCATTCAAGAACAAAACATATTCCTATCAGATATCACTTCTTAAGAGAGTAGGTTGTAGATTAGTAGTTTAAGATAGAATATATTAGTACTATAGAATAGATTGTAGATATTTTCACAAAGGCACTACCAAAAGACACATTTAAGTATTTGTGAGAGAAGTTGGGAGTAATTTATTTTACTTCATGTCATTAAGGATCAGCATCAGTTGAGGGGGAGCTAAGTGTTATCTCCAAGATAGGCCCTTTGCCATTGATGTCAAAGGGTAGAATAACATAAATAGGTACAATAAATATGGTATAAAAATAGGTACAAGGAATAGGTACAAAAATAGGTGTAAAAATAGGTATAGGGAATAGGTATAGGATTCTAAAGTAAGAGGGAGTTACTATATGCTTTTTAGATGGTAGTATGTGCAAGTTGGCATGTGCAATATAAGTTTTAGGATGTGGAAGTTTTAGTTTGAGGTTGCCATCAATGACAAAGGGGGAGATTGTTCAAAATATTGTCATTGATGTCAAAGGTCTACCATTAGTGATAAAGGCCCCATAGCATTTATTGTCTTAAGGTGTTTTTAATGTTCATATTTTGGTTACAATGTGTTAATATTTATTGAAAATTAATGAATATATTTTTGGTTTCATAAAATTCAAAAGAGGGCCCATGGAGAAGTCAAAGAGTCACGGGGTAAAGATAAAAGAGGAATATGACGCATTTTCCCATGAAGGGTCATTTTGAAGAATTCCAAGAGTCACCAAGTGAAGACAAAAGAGGGTATGGTGCATTTTCTATGAGGAGTGAAGGGTCAAAAAGGGTGAATTCCAAAGGTCATGTGGAAAGATATAAATAGAGGCTTGAGAAGCCATTTGTAGTATGCAAGAAAGTGCATGGTTTGTAATTGTTTTATATAAGAAAAGAGGAGAGAATAGAAAGAGATATTGTAGATTTCTATCATTTGTTGAGAAAGCAACATTCAGATATAGTTTTGTTTTATACATAAGAGGGGTTGTTTCTCCTATGGGTTGGTCCTACTATGGGTTGGTTCTCATAAATAGTTGTTGTGTTGGTTCTCGATAAAGGGTTTCGTACTCCTACAAGTTGGTGCTTGCAAACTTTGTAATTTGAGTGGTTGATCTTTCATATACTTGAGATTATTCTCTATGGTTTTTCCCACTTTGGGTTTCCATGTAAAATTATGATGTCTCTATCTCTCTATGTTTTGTGGTGCATATTATTTAAATTTTATTGCATATGGTTAAGTGAAGTTTGATTTAGTAAACTATCTATAAGATATATGTTATACTAATTCACCCCCCTCTCAGTATTTCTTGTGATTAACATAGCATTTAAATTTTGATGGTATTTTGAACATATTTGATGGGATCATGGACATATTTTATAATCGTGCAAACATCAACCTTAAAGCTGAGAAAAAATCCATTATGTTTTAAATTTGACAGTCATACCAATGTCAAATGATGGTCATACAAACATCAAATACGAGAGTGAAAATTTCAATTTTAAGATCTTGAATTAGCCATTAGATGTCAAATAGTAGGTCTTGGGTAGATCTAATGGTATGCATTAGATTATATATCTAGACCTAATGATGAGTAAAGGTTAAAGAGATCAATAGATCTTGAGAGTAAATGTGTGCATGATAAGTGTCAACAATGCATTCAACTAGAAGAAGATCAGTGACCAACATTAATCTTAACAAGTATTATATAAAAGGGTGAGATGGGTCAACATTTCAATGATATAATTTATATTTTGATAGCCAATGAACAAAGGGAAATCCCAAGATTTTTGATGGAAGTCAAGCCAAGGACCATTTTTTTACCAAGGGAAACAAGTCTTACAGGGTTATCATTCTTCCAATGGATATTGGCTAGTCTCCATGAAAAAGACAAAATAATGTAGTCAGGTGATCAAGAAACTATAGGGATTCCATTTAAGAGTAAGATAAACCTCTAGTTCATAGATTTATAACATTCAGGTTCTATCTTTTATAGGTTGTAGCATTACCTTGTGATTGTGTTCACCATTCTTAAAAGAAGGGTTCATGCATATATAAATTTTTGGTTCCTATAGAGATAAAATGGGTTTATTTGTACCTATTTGGATGCATAAAATGGCTTATGTAGTCTATAGGTCTGCATCAATATGGAAACTATAGGAAAACTAATAATCTTAAATTAGTTTTCCATATATAAAATGGACCTATGATTTGGACATGGAAATGGAATAGATATGTGATTAATGCAAAGGGTCTCATTTGTCAATGTGGCTCCATCCTCAAAAAAGTAGGTACTAATCTTCATTTGTGGCATGACACTATTAGTTTCTAGATTCAAAGATTTGATCTTCATGAGTAAGTCAAGTGGGATTAGGGTCCCAAGGTAGCAAATTGGTGGTTGGAAAAGAAATTAAGGGCATTGATCAGAATTTTTCATCATGTGAAACAAACCCTTGTATTTTAGTGGGATATCTCAACCAATGAAAGGAGATCAAAGTTTATTGGAGTAAGAAAAAACTATTTTGTTGGAAGAAGACACATATGTAGAAAGTAATTAATGAGGTGCCACAACATGACTAGGATCATTTCTCCACTCTCCAATGGATGTTACCTTCTTCTATCTTTCATTTTATACTATATATAGAGGCTTTGTATCCTAAAAAATTATCACTTTATTCCCTCTCTTAGGCATGACTAGACTTTAACAGGATTGAGATTGTAACCTCTTGAGATGAATACAAGACTATTTTCATATTTCATTGTTATGGTATAGTGTGTACATATCAGTTCAATTTGCATATGTGGTAGAAATATCTCCCTTTTCATGTGTAGATCTCACCTAGTTACTAGTTTATATTATTATGGAGGTCATGTTTAGTGTTCAATATATTTTGTTTGGAACCTACATATGGATACTTGGACTGGTTAGTGTCTTGCATGAGACCTCTCCATCATTTCCTTTATATTTTGATCATTTAGTCAACCTTTTCATGAAACTTTGATGCATGATAGATACCTGGAATCCTAGATCTAGTATTTTTCTTGTCTCATTAGTGTTTAATAGGAGATCAAATGGAGTGGATCATTCATCTTTTAGGTGCATCACCATTATTATCTTAGGTTTCCCTTTCATTTTCTCTCACCCCCTTTCCATGGTCATTAATAGGTTTTAGTAGTATAAATGAGCCAAAATGATACATCTAAGGATGTATCCTCATTAAACCTCCTAGAGGTCTGACCCCTTTATAGGATACCCATAGCCTAGGGTTAGTCCCATGTTGAGCTAGATTTGGGAGTACAACCTAAACACTTCTACTTCCATCTATGGTGAAATATAGACCACCAATAGGTATAACATGCTTGATGGGATGAAGGTCAAAAAGAGTGGAAAGATCTTGGTGTGTCTTTCCTTTGATCAACTATCGAAAGTAAGCAATTAGCACCAAAGGTGACTTCAAATCAAGCTTCTAGTTACGATCAATATAGGTATGTCTCAATGTAGTTTCTATTTAGTTATTTCATTTCATTTGAGATATGAATTTCCTATGGAAAACTATGGTGAAAACCCCTATCATTCACCTCCTTATCAACACTTGCACTATGGTCCTCATGGTCCATATGAGCCTAATGACCCTTACCAAGAGTTATATCAAAGCTATAATGAGACTTATCAAGTTTCTCATGATCCTTATTATCAAGGGCATGACTCTTACCTACCTTATGACCCATATCAACCCTACCATGATCTCTATCAACCTTGTTATAATCATGTTCAACTATAAGATCTACATTAGTCATACATAGAAGATTATTTTCCTAATCCTCCATATGAATAGAAATCCCATCATAATATTTATCCTTAACAACCCTATTAAGAGCCATCCAAATATTATCCCCCAAAAATATCACTCATTTTTGGGGCAACATTTGAACTATTTTGGTCCTACAAACTAAAATTGTCTCTTCCCTTTTTGAAATTTGTCCTGGGCATTCAAATTCTTCATTTTTAAAACTTCTCAGGAATCTACGGACTCTGTAGGTCGGTTCATTTCTATAGGTTCAAAGTCTTCTACAGGTGATTTCAATAAAAAGAATCACTTTCCAACACTTAGTCATTTTTGGGATTGGTTTAGCACCTTGGTTCAATAAAAAATGTCCATTGGCAAGCATCTAAGCAAAAGAAGCTTGAACCATTGAACCGTTGAACCATTGAACCACTTTGGTTCAAAGGTTCAATGGGTTTAAGGTTCAACAAGTTCAAAGGTGGGTTCAAACAAATGGTTCAAAGATGGGTTCATCCACTTTGTTTCAATGCTTTGGTTCACTCAGTTGGTTCATCCGCTTTGTTTCAATGCTTTGGTTCATCCTTTGGTTCAATCAAATGGTTCGTCAGTTGGTTCAAAGGCTTCATTTGAACCATTGAACCAATTTTGGTTCAATGATTGGTTCCATGCTTTGATTCATTCAATTAGCTCATCAGCTTAAACCATTTTGGTTTAAAGCTTGGTTCATCAGCTTGGTTCAACAGAGCGGTTCAATGGAGTGGTTCAATGGATTGGTTCAATGTTTGGTTCAATCAAATGGTTCAATGGCTTGATTCAACCAAGCAGTTCACTCAGACGGCTCAAAGGAGAGGTTCAAATATAAAAGTTCAAAGAGCCTCCCAAAGTACAAGTGTCCTTGCAAAGGGCACTTGGTCCTTAAAAGTACCCTTTGGAAGGGTCATTTTCAAAGAAGGCCGCAAAGGTAATTCTTTTGGATTTTGTTTAAGGAATTCAAAAAAGACTAAGAAAAGAAACAATTCCTTCAGACTTTTTGTCTGAAGGAATTCTTTTGGACAAAAAGTTAGAAGGAATTTGGGAAAGAAGCCATGGGAGAAAATCTCTGAAGGAATTCGTAAAGACCAAGGTAAATGGAACGAAATGGAACAATTCTACTGACTTTTTGTCTATGGGAAATTTCCAAGAACTTTTTGTCTGTAGGAAAATGTCCGTGGACTTTTTGTCCATGGGAAATAGTTATGGAGAAAGCCTGGGGAAATATCTATGGACTTTTTGTCTACAAGAATTATCTGCATAAAATGTCTATGGGGATGTTTGTGAGAGGACTACCTAAGATAAAAGGCTACCGAAGGACCCCAGAGGGTAGGTGCCCTTGCAGGGGACTCTCAGATGCCAACTTGAAGGACACTTCCCCAAAGTTGAAGGGTCACCTTCCCTTCGGGAAGATGTAAAATAGGAAAGCTGAAGAAGGACCAAGGGATGACGTGCCTGAAGACGTCAAATTCAAGACAACAAACTAGCTGTTGAAAACATAGTGATGGGCACGTGAATGTCAATTTCAAAGCTCATAAAATATCCATTGATCCTTGTAATCTATAGACCTGAATGAATTTCATAGGCTTTAAAACTAAAACTAGCAGGAAGCAACTAAGGAACAAAACAACAAATTGAATCCAAGACCCAATTCAATTAACCAAAAAAGGAGGAATGATGAAGAAGGATCAGATCACCAGGTGGACATTGAAAGTTGCAAACTTTCATTAGCATGACTTGTTTCTCTACATTGAGAAAAACAAATGGGTAGATGCCCCTAATTTCTAGCCTATCTTCCTAACAATTTTCAACATAACATGATGTGTTATTGTTCCTGAGTCCTTCTTGAAGAGGCTATATAAGGGACTCTCTTTTATTGTAAATGGATATCTTTCTCTAACAATCAGAAATGAAACTCTGCCCAAATTGAAAGGCATTACTAAGACTTTGAGCTCAGATTGTTGATTATATTTTGTTATTGGAATAAAAAAGCAAGTGACTTTTCAGACTTTGTGCTGTAATATCTTTGTTGTTTGAGGAAACTGTTCTTATGTCTTTTTCCTTGATATATTCTTTGTTCCTTTTAATTCAACAAGCAGAATTAGTGAAAGTAGTTTGGAAGGTGTCTTGAAGAGTCAATTGTGGAGAGACTTTGTGCCTCCATAATTGCCTTTAGTGTGTTTTCTTTTTATTTTTGTGTAAAGGACCTTGGGACGACTTTGTGCCCTCATTGTCCTCCGTATCTTACTCTTGAGAAATTTAGGTGGAGACTTTGTGCTGCATCTCAATTTGCTAGTTACTACGTCCTTGGTTACATTTTGCATTTACTACTAGGAGTATTCTTGTGGTTTGCTAAATAGTACTTCTAAAAGAAGAAGAGTGTTGTCTATCATTTCCCTTGAGTTTTTCCTTTGATTTACATGCATCATCTCTGAGGAAAGAGAGATGGATGGTTTGTCATACCCTTGAATATTATTTTCTATATATATATATATATATATATAGCATACCTATATGGAACCTCCCCTTGATGAGAGGAGAGATCAGTCCCCTTCTGATGTGGTAAACCTACACATTTGGATGACTAATCTTCCTACTTTGGCTTATCAGACCTATTTTGTTTATTAGTACGTTGATCAAAAAAATATTCAACCAATAGTTTATGGTGAGTGTGATGGGGATATACATAATTTTTTGAAATTTGGAACCTCAAATTTTAGATTGAAACATCACCTGTGTCTTGCCCATTATCATTATAACCCTTATCCATTATAGACTCTCACAACTCCATTACTTGTCTTACCCATTATCCATTTATATCCTTATCATCTTCCTCCACCTCCATTAATTTATCTAGTCTGCAAAAACTAGAGATACTGGGAAAGAGTGTGCAGTTTAAAGCCTTCAAACTAAAGCAAGGTCAATTCTTTTCCATTTTTGTTTCATAATATGGCAGATTTAAGGTATACACGAAGCTAAAGGGCTAAAGGTATTGTTGACCCCGTATTCGAGTTAGTACAACAATGTGATTTTAAAATATTTCCTTCACCATCTCGTCTCTAACGAACCAATAGCTTTCCTCATACTAAAGTCATATCTCCATTGCCAGATGAAGTATCTACTTCTATTGTTGATAAAGCTTTGCCAATAATTACCTTTGTGAGATTTGTTATCCCTAATTTTCATAATCATATAATGGTAGTTCAAGGCCCCTAGGGTAATGCTTTTGGTCTTCTCAATCTTACTCCACCTCTACATGAGCTTCCACATAGTTCAAGGAAGAATTTCCCCAAATTCTATGGTGATGGGAAAGTTCATCATGATGAACACATTGCAGCCTTTAGCATAGCTTGTGGAGTAATTGGAGTAGAGTTTGAAGATGTAGTAGTCAGGCTTTTTGTGGAGACACTACAAGGTGCTACTATAAAATGGTTTTGTCATCTAGAGGCTTGATCAGTGACTGATTGAAATACTCTCAAATATAAGTTTGAAGCCAGATTCAAACCTATAGAAGATGCACATGCAATTTTGGCTCAACTTACATAGATGAAGAAAGAGCCTTATGAACCAATGAGAAACTTCATAGCCAAATTTGACAAACTGAGGAATAGAATTCTTTTAATTTCTCAACCTGTAGTTGAGAATCTCAAATGATTCTTCATTAATTCTCAGTGGACCTTGCCTAGGATAAGAATGGACCAATTATTGGATGTTGGTTTGAAATTTCTTTTACCTATTGCTTTTGGTAATCTATTACTCATAGCTTCTTTTCAACTTATTCTATCGTAACCAACTGTCTCTTCTTCTTTATGAAGAGGTTCTGCATTCTACAAGACATAAAAATTTGACAGATCAAATCTATGAAGAGAAAGAATTATCTATGATAATGATTATTTAAGGAGATTTGCCACATGTTCTCCATGGTGACTGGATTGATGAATTATATTGAACAAGCAATACAGGCTATGAGATACATTGGTCAAGGTTTTATGGTTACCTTATATCACATGAATCATTTACCTATTACTATTTAGTATCCCTATGAAAAATTGATCCCATCAGAATGATTTCATGGACGGATACACTTTGAATTTGATAAATGTATTGCTTGTGAAGTATGTGTTCCTGTATGCCCGATCAATCTACCCATTATGGATTGGAAAGTCGGAATAGATATTAGGAAAAAATGATTGGAAAATTATAGTATTAATTTTGGAATTTGTATATTTTGTGGGAATTGTGTCGAATATTGTCCCACAAATTGTTTGGCAATGACTGAAGAATATGAACTTTTGACCTATGATCATCATGAATTAAATTATGAACATATTGCTTTAGGATGTTTACCAATATCAATGACTAAAGATTTAACAATTTGCACAATTCCGAGTTTAACTTATTAATTCTAACTTATTGTGTCTAAAGAAACTATGATCAAATATTCTTATTCGATCACTTCTACCAATTAATTTAGATCGAGTTTGATAAAAAAGACTAAGAAATAAGATACTCTTTTAATGAACCAAGAATGAATCATCTTAATTGAAATTACATTAAGAATGTCACATGTATGATTCATCGAAAGCTATTATTGACTGATAGATTTATGAATAAGTGCTCATATTAAATCAAATATTCGAAGTACAAATATTATAATATCTAGTATAGCAAATAGAAAAATGAGATCACTTTTTTTTAGTGAATGTGATGGAATAATATTTGAACTTATCGTGCACATAATGAATCGACCTGAATAGATATATGATATTCTTTTGGCTCCTCTAACACTAAGTCTCATATTACCTAAAGTAAGTTTTATTTTGAGACGTGTTGGTCAAATAGATCTTGCTGCAGCTCAACATTTGGCCACTAAGGTAGAAGATGATCTCATCTTAGCAGGGAAGATAAGAAGAGATATAAATAGAAATAGACCTTCATCATCTTTTGAATATTCATCTACATGCACCACTAATACAATGGTCTAAAAGCTGAAAAATGAAGTGCTAGCCTTGAAAATGCAAATGGCACAAGGAATGTCTTCTTCTCCTTCATATAGAGATATGCCAAGAAAGACATTCCCAAATTAGTCATATCAGGGCAATGTTGCCAAAAATCAAGGGAAACATAATCACCTTCCCCACAAGGGAAACATGCCCTTGAAGCTCCTCTAACCAACTCAGTAGTTAGATATTTAGAAATAGAACATGCTTTTTCTTTCCAACTTGAGTTTGAGTAAGAAAATGACGCTGATATCTTCATAAAGGATCAAGAAGAATCAACTAGAGACTCCCACATTGGTTTCTTGAACTACCCAGATGAACACCTAAAAGGTAAATACATCATTTTCACCTTCACCTTCTACTTCAATTTTGCAAACTAGCCCTCGTCCCATCCCTCATAAAACCCAAAAAGTTGAATTGTTTTCTTTTGTTCTTAGTCCAATTCAGCCATTTGACATAATTGATCATGTCAAAAAGACCAAAATACAAATGTTTAAATTTGAATATTTGCAGTCCAATCCTAATCAATTTGAGAGGTTGGTCCAATGTGTTAAGAACCAAACCATCCCTACAAGACAAGAGGTAAAGAAAATAATTCTTGATTTCCCAAAGAACATGCCCATTCCAAATAATTTTGTCATTACTCTTCTAGCTGCCCCTAGGAAAATATAACCTTTCTATGTTTCCCTATTAATAAATGGTTATCAGCTCAACAATTGCATCATTGATTCCGAGGCATCTGAAAATGTCATGCCTACTAAAGGAGTTGAGTCTCTAGGTTTCACATTGACCAAAACCTTTGGGAGATGTTTCTCCATCAAGAACAAGTAAGTACCATTGTTGGGGAAAATTAAGGATGCCCAATTTTTATTGGTAGCCTTTCCAGATAAGAGAATCAAGATGATTGTCTTGGTGGCTGATGTCCCAGCATCCTATGGAATTTTGCTTAGATGAGATTTATACAAGGACGTGGGAGGAGAACTAAGCATGGACCTATCTAAGGCAAGGATCCCTGTCCAAGGCGTAATGAAGAGATTGCTCCTTGAAAAGGAAGAAAAATTTGTGGTCACCCAAAAATCAACCCCTACAACACAAATTTTGTTTGAGTCTTTAGGTAGGGGTAATTATTTCTTCACCATAGAGAATGTTCATGTTTCTACAAATGAAATTTCTATAGTTGACAATCCAGGAATTGATCCAAATAAGAATTCAAGAGAATTGGTAGAGCACAACACAAGTAAGGAAGGATCTTCCATCTCTAATGAAGAGAAATTTGATAGGAGATCAGATTTTGATGATACTTGGATCTTGAAATCCAATGGCAACAATTCTTCCACCAATGATGGAGTTGGGACTGTGTTGATATCTCCTTAAGGAGATATTATTCCTTCATGCAATTTTCAAGTCAACAACATGAACAACATAGCTAGATGAGAATCTCTGTTGTTTGGATTAAATGTTGCTCAAGATGAAGAGATCAAACTCCTCCACATCAAAGGAGATGCTAAGCTCATAGCTTGTTAGGAGTCTAATATGGACAATCCAATCATATGCTAGACTGAATTAGAAGAACAACCAATTATGGTAATGGACCATGCTGCTGCAAATCAAACTCAAGCAGAGGAACCCTTTGCCAAAAAAGTAAGGAGTTATGGCTTTCAAATTGAAGACCACATCCTCCCATGGGACAAGAAGAATAAAGAGCCAAGAGGAAGATGCAAAAAATTGGTTTCCTGGTAGAGATCTCCATTTGCCCATCATCATTTTTGGGGACAAAATGTTTTCCTACTGGTTTACCAAGATGGCACACTATTTTCACTATCTCTCTAGAAGCAACATTTGAAACACTTCAAATCTTGAAGTATCAGATCATTACATCTATATATATGTATATTTGTACAGTTTTTAATTCTATTTTGTTTTGTTTGTTTTCTTTTTTGATGCCTTTCATTTCTAGGTAGCATGACTCCATAGTCCAATGGTACACATGAAGACACTGGAGATTATAGATTCTACTCCCTTTAATTCTTTTTACAATTGATAGAAGTTCCCCAACTGGAGCTAGCTATTGTCCCCCAAAAATATCACTCATTTTTGGGACAACATTTGAAATATTTTAGTCCTACAGACCAAAATTGTCTTTTCCCTTTCCAAAATTTGTCCTTGGCATTCAAATTCCTCATTTATCAAACTTCTAAGGAATCTACGGACTCCATAGGTAGGTTCACTTCTACATGTTCAAAGGCTTCTGTAGGTGGGTTCAATCAAAAGAATCACTTTCCAACACTTAGTCATTTTCAGGATTGGTTCAGCACCTTGGTTCAATCAAAAATGTCCATCAGCAAGAATCTAAGCAAAAGAGGCTTGAACCATTGAACCGTTGAACCATTGAACCACTTTGGTTCAAAGGTTCAATGGGTTCAAGGTTCAACAGGTTCAAAGGTGGGTTTAAACAAATGGTTCAAAGGTGGGTTCATCTGCTTTGTTTCAATGCTTTGGTTCGCTCAATTGGTTCATCCACTTTATTTCAATGCTTTGGATCATCCTTTAGTTTAATCAAATGGTTGGTAGTTGGTTCAAAGGCTTTGTTTGAACTGTTGAACCAAAGCTTGGTTCAATGATTGGTTCAATGCTTTGGTTCATTCGATTGGTTCATCGACAAGAACCATCGGCTTGAACCATCAACTTGAACCATTCTGGTTCAAAGCTTGGTTCATCAGCTTGGTTCAAGGGAGTGGTTTAATGGATTGGTTCAATGTTTGGTTCAATCAAATAGTTCAACAGCTTGGTTTAACTAAGTGGTTCACTCAGATGGTTCAAAGGAGTAGTTCAAATATAAAAGTTCAAAGAGCCTCCCAAAGGACAAGTGTCCTCGTGGAGGGCACTTGGTTGATAAAATTACCCTTTGAAAGGGTCATTTTCAAAGAAGGCCGCAAAGGTAATTCTTTCGGATTTTGTTTGAGGAATTCAAAAAAGACTAAGCCAAGAAATAATTCCTTCAGACTTTTTATCTGAAGGAATTCCTTTGAAAAAAAAGTTCAAAGGAATTCAAGAAACAAGCCATGCGAGGAAATCCTGAAGGAATTCACAAAGACCAAGGCAAATGGAACAAAATAGAACAATTTTGTGGACTTTTTGTCTACAGGAAATTTCCATGGACTTTTTATCTGTGGGAAAATGTCCGCAGACTTTTTGTCCATGGGAAATATCTATGGAGAAAGCTCAAAAAAATATCAAAAAACTTTTTGTCTGTGGGAATTGTCCACAAAAAATTTCCGTAGGGATGTTCACGAGAGGACTACCAAAGATAAAAGGTCGTCGAAGGACCCCAAAGGGTAGGTGCCGTTACAGGGGACTCTCAGCTACCAACTTGAAGGACACTTCCCTAAAGCTGATGGGTCACCTTCCTTTCAGGAAGATGCAAAATAGGAAAGCTGAAGGACCAAGGGGTGACGTGCTCGAAGACGTCAAATTCAAGACAGTGAACTAGCCATTGAAAATGTAGTGACGAGCACGTGAACATCAATTTCAAAGCTCATAAAATAGTTGTTGATCCTTGTAATCTATAGACCTAAATGAATTCATAGGCTTTAAGGCCAAAACCAACATTAAGTGATTAAGGAACAGAACAACAAATTGAATCCAAGACCTGATTTAATTAACCAAGAAAGGAGGAATGATGAAGAAGGATCAGACCGCCAGATGGACATTGAAAGTTGCAAACTTTCAATAGTGTGAGTTGTTTCTCTGCATTGAGAAAAACAAATGGGTAGATGCCCCTAATTTCTAGCCTATCTTCCTAACAATTTTCAATGCAACATGATGTGTTACTATTCTCGAGTCCTTCTTGAAGAGTCTATATAAGGGACTCTCTTTTATTGTAAATGGATATCTTTCTCTGACAATCAGAAACAAAACTCTACCCAAATTGAAAGGCATTAGTGAGACTTTAAGCTCAAATTGTTGATCATATTTTGTTATTGGAATAAGAAATCAAGTGACTTTTCAGAATTTGTGCTATAATATCTTTGTTGGTGGGGAAACTATTCTTATGTATTTTTCCTTGATATTCTCTATTCCTTTAATTCAACAAGAAAACTTAGTGAAAGTATTCAGGAAGGTGTCGTGAAGAGTCAACTATGGAGAGACTTTGTGCCCCCATAATTGCCTTTAGTGTGTTTTCTTTTCATTTCTATGTAAAGGACCTTGGGACAATTTTGTGCCCTCATTGTCCTTCGTATCTTACTCCTGAGCAATTTAGGTTGAGACTTTGTGCTGCATCTCAGTTTGCTAGTTACTACATCCTTGGTTACATTTTGCATTTACTACAAGGAGTACTCTTGTGGTTTGTTGGAGTGTTGTCTATCATTTCCCTTGAGTTTTTCCTTTGATTTTCATGTATCATGTCTAAAGAAAGAGAGATGGATGGTTTGTCCTACCCTTGGGAATTGTTTTCTGTTTATATATATATATATAGGGAACCTCCCCTTGATGAGAGGAGAGATCAGTCCCCTTCTAATGTGGTAAACCTACTCATTTGGATGATGAATATTCCTACTTTGTCTATCAGACCTATTTTGTTTATTAGTTCATTGATCGAAAAAATATTCAACCAACACATACCATCACTTAATTAGACTTTATTGAGCCTTGAATATCATGCACTAGATTTATATTCCCAAATTTATTATGGCCAAGATATCCCTACTAACTTGATTCATCATGTGAGAGAGTCATTGTAGAAAGTGAAAGGAGAATGGGAACTTATTGAGAGATCAAACTGGAACAATCTCATAGGTGAGATGAGGGATGTGAGTGGTTACATTCAAAGAATTGAGGATAAGATAAAAATCCTTAATGAGTAATAGGTCCAAACTCACCAATATTATGGACCTTCATATACATCACCTTAACCTTACTATGCCTCATCCATTCATCCTCAAGAAACTATTCCAAGTGACCCTCCAAGTACTTCAAGTTGTTCATGTGTTCCTTAGACCTTCCCTTCTTGGAAATCTATCCAAGAGAGTTGCTAGATAAAAAATGAGACTACTTTTGAATAGCCTATTTTTGAGAATTGGGATCCCTCCATTTTTCCTCAAGAACCCCTTAAAAGGTTCTTCTACTTCCTAAACTAGATTCAATTGGGAAATCAGGTGGTAGGCAAAGTGAGATGGAATCCCATTTTTTCCCCTATCATGAAACCACTCTCTATATTAAAGAGAAGTTATTTTAAGAGAACATAGACATATAGATTGAAGAGTTGGAGCTGAAGACAAGGAAAAAGGAGGAAAACTAGAATCAAAAGGGTAAATAAGAACCTCTATATTTTCCACCTTGGAACTAAATCATGTTTTCAATGATATCCAAAGTCATTCAATACCAACCCCTCCCTCCTCAATAATCTAGGTCATTTCCATCTTGGAAATCCATTTCGAGAAGTATACAAAATAAGGAGGAAGTGGTTAATATGGAAGTCAAATGAGAGACCATTCAACCTCCAGTCCTTTCCCCTCAGAAGCCCAAAACATTTCCTTCATGGAGATCCATTCAATAAAAAAAGAAATAGATAGAGGAGGTGAAGGTGATAAAAAAAGAATAGATCCATAAGCAAAATCAAGTACCTGTGGTAACTTATTTGGACCTCTCTCATCTTGTTAAACATTTCCAAAGGTCTAATATGTCACTCTTTGAGAAATATCCTCTCCTTTATGAGGAAAATCAAGAAGGTATAGTTAAGGAGACAAAAAATAATGATGATTTTAGTGACTAATAAGAGTAGATCATTATTGAGACACTTATTGGTAAGGATGAATATGTTTTAGTCTTCCATGATGATGTAAAGATGGAACAAGTGTAAGATAAAGTTGAGGTAGAGGTTGAAATACAAGTACAAAAATAAGAACATGAAGAAGAGGCTAATGAACAAGATAAAGATGTCCCAGTTAAAAAGGATAAAATTAAGAGAATGTTAAATCATCAGTTTGATGTTGAAAATGAAGCAATTTTGATTAACTAATTTCAGATATCAAAAGGTAACCTGCATCCTTATGGTTGTGGTGAAAGAATTGATATGCTTACTTCTAACATCCAATTTGAAAAGACTCAAATTAAATTGAAAATTCATGAAAACAAATCTTTAGATTTGTTCAATATTTTTCATTTAGGTCATTCCTTACTTGAATATAGTACATTACATAATAAAAGGGGTGTTATCATCAAGCAAGAGGAAGTTATTCTCTCAAAAGATGACATGTTTGAAATATTCAAATAGGGTTATCAATTTTTCCTTCAAATTCAAACATATGTCTACTTTTTGAAGCTGATAATGAACCTAAATTGCCTCAAGAAGTCACAATATTAGATACATCTCTTTTAGAGGTCAACCATGCAAATATGTCAAATTAGACATGTTGAGTTAGTCCATATGTTCATGATCACCAATTTATGAATGAAGAAGAAATGAAGTTGTTCTTAAAAAATAAATAAAATTAGAACGAGTATGATTGGGTCTTGGACTCATTTCTATAATTAATGCACCTAAATTGGGTTGCAGAGGAACTAGTTACTTCTGTAAGAAGACATGAACATCGAATTGCTCTTAGCTATAAAAGAGAACTATCAAGAAAAGGAAAGTATGCTTCAAAGCTCCAAGGTGAAAAAAATAATTTCCCATTTGACACATGTAGAAACTAATTATAAATTATATCCCTATAGATATTAAAATATTTTTTATGCTTTTCTTTAAGTGCCTTTATGCACATTCATTTATTAGCTTAGTTGTTGTTTTTATTTTCTCCAAGTGCTTGTATGCACTTGCCCTTATTTTTTGTTTTTTTTGTCCTTGTTGCTTAAAGATGAATTTTTGGAAAGGGTCAACCTTGTTTTTAGCTTTAGGTCATGGTGTTGAACCTGAGAGGAGACTCCATGTCCAATGGACTAGTCAAGGCAAATGGTCTAGGTTCTCTTACATAGATATGTATGCAACCCCTGTGTGTCACTAAAGATGTTGGACATTTTTGGCCCATATACTAAGATTTGAAGAGCTAAGTAGAGTTAATATATAAATAAGGAACAAATTACTTGAGGAGAATATCATGTTATTTTAAAGCATTTAAAACACTTTAAACAAGCTTAAAGTGTGATCTAATTGATCTTTATATAATAGGTTTAAAATTATAGATAAAGGATCTAAGAAGGTTTGATGGTGTCTAATCATTTAAGAGCATGATCAAGGTTATAAAATCTTTATAAAATCATCAAGATCTTGAAAATTTGATCAAAGGATGAATTTTTAAAAGTTTATGGACCAAACCGTCACTAGGATGTCTTCTAAAAGTGAATGAACCAACTCACTTGTGAATTTTATAAATGCACCTCAAGAAGCCTTGCGAACTGAAATATTTTAGTGTCATGAAGTTATTTATGTCTATATAATATCTTGAAATTTTTAAGTTTGTGCAAACTTTCTATCTCAAGTTATAGAGCTTCAAAGATGGACATGTAGAGTAGGAATTTGTGTAAGTGTCAAATTCAAGCTCTATAAATAACCATTTATGATAAAATGATCAATGATAGGCATGTGGACATCATGAAAAAAACATGTAGGTCAGCTCACTTGAAAATTTTTCAAACACACTTAGAAAGATCCTGGAACCAATGAATCAGGTGGGCATAATCCTTTTAGTATTAAGAAAATATCCTATAAATTTGGTGCCTCCATGACCTTTTCACTTCCAAATCCAAATTTTCAAAGTTGGTAAAAAAATGGGAGACATTCACATAGATGTCAACTCAAATCTCAACAAAAATATCACTAGGGTTTAAATTTTGACGGGCTTGTGAACATATTTGATGAGCTCATAGACATATTTGATGGTCACATGGATGTTAAACTTAAAGCTTAGCAAAAATCCATTATGGTTTAAATTTTATGGTCATGTGAATGTCAAATGATAGTCACACAGATGTCACATAAGGGAGAGAAAACATCAATTTTAAGCTCTTGAATTAGCCATTGGATTTCAAATAGTGGGGCAGGTAGATCTGATGACACACATTTTATTGTATATACAAATCTAATGGAAAGTGGAGGTCAAATAGGTTAATGGATCTTGAGATAAAATACATGCATGATAAATTTCAACAACATATTCAACTAGTAGAAGATCAATGATCAACATTCATCCAGACAATCAAGATCTAACAAAGAGAAATGGGTCAACATGTCAATGATCCGAGTCAGATTCTTACAACCAATGAACAAATGGCAAGCCTAGTATTTTTGATGAAATTTGAGGCAAATACAAATTTTTGATTGAGGAAAACAAGTCTTATAGGGTCATCATTCCACAATTGGAGCTCCACTAATCACCATGAAAAAAACATAGTAATGTAGTCAGGTGATAAAGGACATATAGGGATGCCATTGAGGATTAATATGAACCTATGGTTTATAGATTTATAACAAATAGGGTCCATCTTTTTAAGATTGTAACATTGTCTTGTGATTGAGTTCACTAATCTTAAAATAAGGGTCCATGCATATATAAATTTTTAGTTATTACAGAGATAAAATGGGTCTATTTGGACCTATTTAGATCTAGAGAAGGGGTTATATAGTCTATAGGTCTACATCAATATGAAAATTATAGGAAAACCAATAATCTTAGATTGGTTTTCCATATATAAAATGGACCTATGGTCTAGACATGGAAATGGAGTAGATATGTGATTAATACAAAGGGTCTCATCTATCAATATGGACCCATCCTCAACAAAACAATTACTAACTACCATTCATGGCATAACATTATCAATTTCTATATTTGAGGATTTTATCCTCATGAACAAGTCAAGTGGGCTTAGGGTCCCAAGGTGTTGAAATGATGGTTGAAAAATAAGTTAAGGGCATTGATCAGAATTTGTCATCATGTAGAACAAACCCTTCTCTTCTAGTGGGATATCTCAACCAATGAAAGGATCTCAGATGTTATTACAGTAAAAAAAGGATAGTTGGTTAGAATAAGACATGTATTCACAAAGTAATCAATGAGCTACCATAACATGACTAGGATCCTTTCTCCACTCTCCAATGGATCTTCCCTTCTTCTCTATCTCTCTTTTTCTACTATATATAAAGGCTTTGGAGCTTGAAAAAGTATCCCTCTATTCCCTCTCTTGGGCATGACTAGACTCTACTAAGATTGAACTCGTAACCTTTTGAGATGAATACAAGACTATTTTTAGATTTCATTGTTCTAGTATAGTGTGTATATATCAGTTTAATTTGCATATGTGGTTAAAATCTCTCTTTTTTCGAATCTTGATTTTACCTAGTTACTAGTCAATCTTATTATGTAGGTCATGTTTAGTGTTCTATATCTTCTAATTAGAGATTTCATGTTAATATTTTGACTAGTTAGTGTTTTAAACTATACCTCTCCATCATTTCCCTTAGCTTTTGATCATTTGGTGAACCTATGCATGAAACACTAATGCATGACAGATACTTGGAGTCCCAGATCTAGTCTTTTGTTTATCTCGCTAGTGTTTAATAGGATCTCAAATGGAGTGGATCAACCATATTTTAGGTGCATCACCATTGTTATATTAGGTTTCCCTTTCATTTTTTCTCTCTCTCCCTTCTCCCTGGTAATTAGTAGCTTTTAGTCATGGAAATGGGACAAAACAATTCATCTAAGGAGCTAGCTTCATCAAAAATTCTAGAGGTCTTACCCCATTATAGGATAGCCATAGCCTAGAATCAATCTTATGTTGAGTTCGATTTGGGAGTAGGACCTGAACACTTTTGCTTCTAGTTAGGGTGCAATCTATACCATCCACAATCATGTTAAAAACCATGATTAAGAATTAGGATAAAAAGTAAACTAAGTCCATGACATGATAATTGTTCCCATGAAAATTCAAATAAAATTTCCCACCAAATTTTAAATAAAATCAAAGGTCATAAACTAGGGAAATTATAAAAAGTGTTTCAAGAAGATTAAATATGGATTTAATTTGATTTCAATAGACCAAAGGCTATTAAAAGACCAAATTAACATAAAATCATGAAACCTAGACATAGTCTATTCAAGGGGGGATCGATTAAATCTATAACTTACAAAATATAGAGATCTAATTTGTTATCAAATTTAGACAAGATTAAACTAGAGTCATAAACAAATGTGCCAACTAAACTAGGGGTGGAGGATCTTCAAATAAATAATATGTGAAAACATGCTAGTGACACTCTGATCAAGTGAATTTTCAATTTTAAAGTACAAATTTGCACAATTTGACATAAAGGTCCCCATTTTTTAGAAATGGGGGTATGTTGACCTAAAAAAATGGTGACTTATGGGGGAATCATATCAATATGTTAGAATGTAGAGACTCTAATTTGGACTAATGATTAGTTTATTCATTCCACTTGATCAACTGCCATTATTCGAGTCAATTCATGGTTAAAACAAGTCTTGCACATGAAAAATTGGGGTCAAAAATCAAAACCTACTCATTTTATATGTGTGTTTTGATTCCACTTACTATTTGACATGGGATTTAGAGTAAATTCCAAATTTATTGACTTTAACCATTAACACTGACTTATAGCATGTTTGGATATTCATTAAGAACCATGATTTAATCTAGGGAAGGATTGGACATTAATATGCTTACATCTAGGCATCCATAACCCTAATAGAGATTTATTTTGCTCCACTCAAGGCCTTGGTCCACTACAAGCTAGGTGTCTATAGCCCCAATGGATATTAACAAAATCACCTCTACTTAGAAAGATCTTTGAATTTTGCAATAAGTTACTATTTTTGTAATTTTTAGATCATTTTTGGCTTTCTAACAAAGGTTGGGAATGATATTAGCGAGGTTTAGGGATTTGGTCAAGTTTTTGATCTTTAGACAATCATCTTTAGTTTCAAACTTTTTCCCATGCAATAATGTTTATTAAGTGCAAGCATGACTATGTTCTAATAATTCAATCCTACACCCTAAATATAAAACCCTTATAAAAATTAAGTTTAGATCAAAATGAGGCTTAAAATTTTATGGAATAATTATCCTATTAATTATTTTTTACTGGTCTTCCCAAAATTGAAACATCAAGCTCACATTTTAGACCCATGGTCAACCATTGTCTAAAGATCATACCTGCATTCCTAAATTATGGAGTTTCTTGATTAACTACATAAAATTTGAGCTAAGCACTATCTTTAAAATACTTATTAAAATCAAGGAACAAATCAAGAGAAAGGAAAAAAATACATATAGGCATAATATACAAACAAGGGATAGGAAATAAAGAACCAAAAATAAATTAATCTAAATCCATACATGAACTCCATAAAGAACCTTCCTCTAGGATCAAATGGAAAGTTATTTAGTCTACTACATAACCTTGAAACATGATTATTTCCCTTCAATGGCCTCTTTTTGTGGATATGACCACTTGTATGCTTATGTCTTTTATATGAGGCATCTTGGTTTCCCACCTCCATTCTCAAGTGCATGGATTTAAGATATAGATCCAAAACCCAATAATCCTCCTCCCAAATTCTTTTAACTTGTATCAAGAGTGCTAATTTTACTTCATCCATAGACTAATAATGGATTATGTCATCTGCACTCAATAATGGTAGCTCATATAGAATTATTATACTGATTTCTTTATTATGTTCTTTAGGTGTAAATGGATTATCAATCTTTGCACAAAATACTTCCAAATCATCCTAAGAGGCCTCTTCATCTTGATCAACTGAGTGAAACTCATATGGGATCTTACCATTAGAAATAGGTAGATTCCATGTTATTAACATTTTTATGGAGTCATATGAAAATTATTGATCTCTTTGACTTGCTTCATGTTCATCTTCTATGTAGAATGGTGTCTCCTCTATCCAATTAAGTCCCACCTCATCTTGCTTTGGGATATCCATAACGTCATTTCCTTCTTGGAACACCTCAATTTCTTTCAAAAAATCATGGTATAAATATTTCCACTAGTCATCTTCTTTAGTGGTGTCCTCAATTTTATTAATATTCTCATATGAATTATCCTCACATCTATCTTCTAAAAAGAGGTCATATTGTATTTTATCTTGTTCATGGGGTTACTCATCTTGAATGGTTATTCCTTCTTCTAGAGCATCTTCATGTTCACTTTCTTCTTTGAATAGAAAATCAAAATCCCATTCCATGAAGGATCTAGATGTCCTTGCAAAGCCATATGTCCTTGCAACATTATCTTGATTAAACAAAGGCTCAAATGTATCCTTTTTTATTTTGATATGCTTCAAAGACATTGCAATGATCAGTTAGATCTATATCAAAAAGATTCATTTAATGTACATAATTAGATGACCCATTACCACTATTATCATAAAACCTATTTAAAGGTCCATTAAACCTGTTAGAATCTTCCCCCATAGTTCTTACTTTTTTTTACAATTAAATAAAGTCAGTGCTTAGTTTTTGAAAAAAATTTGATATTAAGTCATCTGATATTTTTGGTGCCTCAAGGATATTAATTGGGGTATTAATACTAGATGTGGGAACTAGGGTTCTTTGAATTTAAGGATGAAGTCCAATAGTAGTGTCATTTAGGAACCCTAGGTTTTATCCAGGATATGGATGAATAAAGGGAAATTGGTTTAATATTGATGTCTAATTTAAGGTAGACACACTTTGATCAGCATTAGGAATGATACTTAGTTATAGGAAATTGGGGTTGAAATTTAGGATAACATATGCAAGCTGACCTTGAGGCTACATTTGATCATTGATTATTAGAGCTTCAACATAATCTAATGCTAAGGTGATTATGAATCCAATGGAACTTTTAAGAAACACATAATTCATGGCATCCAAAACATCCTTGTAAATATCTAAGGTTAAATTCACATCATCTTTATAAGGGGCTATGGTTCTACTAAAAATCTTCTAGAATATATATTTAAAGGCTCTAATGGTCTCATTAGAATATCTCTTAATAGTATTGAATTACTGATAAAGAATTCATGGACTAATGATTTTACCAAATTGATTAAAAAGTGTTCTATTGAAATAATCCTAAATAGCTATGTAATTCTATAAAAGGTTAAGGAACCATTAATATGCAACATCTTTGAAAGTAAATGGAAACAATCTACATGTTACATCTTCATGAACAATATTTAAGAGTCTTAAATCAACCTTAAAGCTTTTAACATGTTATTTAGCTATGACATCACCATCATGAATAAAAGAAGGTAAATACATTTTAGGATTTCAAGGATGATCATGTACTATACCTAACATGTTGATTGAAGCACCACCTAGCCAATCCATACCTTGAATATATGAGTAATCTGAACTAGTGAAGTAAGTTGGGACCTTGATAATTTTTTCTCACCTCATTCGACCTAGATTTATATGATTTTTTATAGGGAGAGGAGGTACTCTTATTTCTAATCCTAGGTGATTATAGCTTTTGTACTTTGAAACCTATATAAAATATGATGCATCAAACTAATATTTTCAAAGAATAATTATTAAGTTTGCATGTTAATCCAATTTTTCACAAATACATGTAAATCATGACTATATTTAACTAAATAAGGTCAAATATATGTAAATATTTATGAATTAAATGTATCTTTACACATATAAGCTTAAATAAATCTATATATGTGAAAAATCAGTCAATCTTTAAATGAAATTTCTACTACTAACCTTAAATGTGGGAAATAAACAAAGTTTGAACTACCTTTGCATGAACATATATGGATCTTCAAATAATATTTATATTTGGATATAGAGAGATCAAATATTGGTTGAGAAATATAAAGATCAATGATATTTACACACCTATGCTCAAAGGAACATAAATATGCAGAGAATGCACTAATCTTTGATTAGAATACACCAAATTTATCGAAGATTATATAAATTCACAAAGATCTAATAAAGGCCTTCCTTCTAGTGCCAGTGAATCTCCTACTATTGATGCCTAAATATATATCACAAGTTTGTAGAGTGTTCAAGAGCACTTCTCATTTAAAATTCTAAGAATTCAATACATGAGTTGTAGGTTGTGATAATCATGTTATCCATTGATGTAATAGAGGCAAAGCAAGTGGTCTGTTCACAATATTTATAATGTTTGGTGGTTAGGATCCACCATGGCCAAAAGTTAGTCTATACAAAATATTAAGTATGTTATGCTAAAAATGGTGATTTGTGATCAAGAACTAATCTAATATAGATATTTATAGTAAAAATTAAGCTAGAGTGTTCTGGTTAAAAAAGGAGTAAAAGGAATAGTAGGGTAGAGAAGAGGTGTTGTTGATCTTCATTCCAAACACTATTTCAAAGTTTAAATAACCTCTAGGTATGTACTTAGCCAATGTATAACATGAAGGAGCATAAGCTCAAATCCTATCACACATTAGACAAACATCTAAGGATGGTATGAAATAATGTAAGTAATAACCAAGTTCACTTTAAAGATTTACCCCTGCAAGCAAACAACATTAACCCAAATGCAAGAAGAGTAAGAAAATTAAATAAACCTAAGGTATTTTAATTAACCTATCATTTTCAAAATTCAATAGCTTTTCATTCAAGTGTAGACACCAAGAACTTACAAAAACCATTCAAATATGGAAATCAGAATAAACAAGTGAGAGAAAAACTAGAATAACAAAAGACAAGCAAATTTAGACAAATTTTATAGAATTCCTTGCTTATATTGATTGCTCAAAAGTTATAATTTTATTTTGGCTCTAAGAACTCCCCATTTTACAATTGTCAATACTCCTTTTATATAATTCAAGGAATTATGTCAGTCAATCATATATAATTAAAAATGTACAAGTGTTAGGACAATTATCCTATTTAAAAATATTCTAGAATACACTAGAATTTCCTCAATCGATTGATCTATAAGCAATGTGTTCTATAATTTACACATGACTTTACAAAATAGAATATTCCATTTTCAAAATATACAATGCTTAGTTATATGAATAATATTTCTAAGTCACTTAATCTAATTTTGATAACCCTCTATTACAATTTTGTCTCTCTAGAAAGATATTCATTCTAGAATGTTATTCTTCAATTAGCCAAGGTCAATAATTGATTTGATTAAGAGCTCCATAATTTGATTTACTAATCTCTTTTGAACTTTATCTACTGTGTCTGATGCCTCCCTAAAACATCCAACTTTACTGACTATTCTTTTTGTAGTTAGAATCATATCCATGATCCTATCATTGTCAATAGCAATCTTTCTTATGCTTTGGTGCCTTACCCATTTCATAAAGTCAGAAGCACTTTCATTTTATCTCATCATCTATAATTAGAATAGATAGATCAATAATAGATTACTTTACTAAACTATCCAATACATGGATTTTCCTATCTTCAAGTTGCTTGAGGTCATTGGAGAAGTCCCCCAGTTGTTGTAAATCCTTTTAAATTACTCACTAGTGGAGTTTTGATCTAATTATCTTCACAAAGGTAACCACTAAGTTCTCCTAAACCCAATTATGAAAAATATAGGGCAAAAAAAGTGATTCTATATGTGTTTATTAACTTTTAAATGTTTTAGAAGTGCTCTAATGGCATCTATGCGATCAAATCACGTGTTCCATGGTTTAAATTTGCATTTAGACTTTCCTATTTATAATTCTATCTCTTGTAGGTGCATGAAATCCTCAAATTTTCCATGTTTTAATTATGTGGTATTACCATGGTATCTCCATGGCATCCTACTCATGACTATTAAAAATTATGATCATTTCCTTTGAAAATTCATCTTTGATCTCGCACTGTTTGATTATCCTTACACATAACAATCACATTCTATCGATCTTAATTATGTATGATTGAATGTCAATATGAAACTTGATAGCTCCTAAAGGTTTTTTTTGTACCTTAAAATCCTAGCTTGAATACCTTTATGCCATGTGGTAACTTTTCCATAGTATTAAGACCTTTGAAAAGTCTCATTGATCTCACACCATTGGATCTATTTGTATGAGTCAACATAGTCTATAAATCTTTTAATTATTTGGATTCAAATGGCTATCTTAAAATTGACATCTATGCACCCATTATTTGACATCAATGTAATGTCTTTAATATATGTGCAACTGTCAATCTTTGAACATCTCCCTAGGATGCTTTGTGGAGCTTGCCACTTATTGATTCTAGGTTCAATCTACTTGATGCATGTGCCACCTGACAAATCCATGGGGATTTTTCGTTATTAAATTATTCACCCTATTTCTTCCCATAGGTCATTATATTTCTGTATTGGGATCCTGTGATAGTAATACTTGTCACTCTCATAGAGTTCTATAGACCATTTGATGATTCAACCATGGCTTCACATCACTAGATTAATTATACTAGGATACCATGATGATGACACTTGTCACTCTCATGGAGCTCTTAGAACCTGCTAAGTTTTCAACTAAAATTACGTACCATTGGATCTTCCCCATCTAATAAAACATGCACTATCTAATTGTAATCCATAGGGTTGAGCGAGATTGGTACCTATGCTTAGTTTCCTATTTTGATCTTGCATCATTATATTAATATCTCCCAAGTAAATAATGGTCATTAATCTTATAGATAAATGTAATACTTAAGTTAGCCTCAGGGATATATATAAAGAACTTAGGATTAAAATATTAAGCTAAGTCTTAATCTAAGTTAGGGACATAATAAAAGGGACCCCACATAATAAAATTCACATCATAAAGTCTTAGACTAAGGTTTTTATTGTATTAATAAATATTTTAATCTTTAGGGTAATGCTTTAGGCTAAGATTTATAAAAAAAAACCATGTATTTATTTAGAACAAGCTAGGATAAAATGGGACAATGGGGTCATGGGACATAAAAGAGACCAAGCATAATATTTTTAGCCTAAGGTTTGGTCATGTTGAAAAACATGACTAAGCCTTAGGATAAAAATTAAATTAAGTCCATGGCATGATAATTATTCCCACACAAATTTAAATAAATAATCTCAAAAAATTTGAATTCAAATCAAAGGGACTAAGCTGGGGAAACTGGTACAAGGGTTTCAAGAAGCTTAAACACGAATTTAATTTGATTTTTAATAGACCAAAGGCTAGTAATAGACCAAATTAACATAAAATCATCAAACCTAGACATAGTCTATTCAATGGGGGGCTCCATTAAACTTGTAACCTTTGAAACACATAGATCTAATGTAATAACAAATTTAGACAATATTAAACCAAGACCCTAAATAAATGTGCCAACTAAACCAAGTGTGCATGATCTTCAAACAAAAAATATGTGCGAACATGCTAGTGACACTTTGATCAAATAAATTTTCAATTTTAAGGTACAAATTTGCACAATTTGACATAAGGTTCCCCATTTTTTTGAAATGGGGGTATGTTGACCTAAATAGGAGGTTCAACCTGATGTGCCTTCAGACCCATAGATGCATGAAAATGCACATAATTTTATATATGTGCATAACTGCATGAAAGAGGGTCTATGTGGATGAAAAGATCATGGACTTTTTCTAAGTCTATAATTTTGTATAAATCATTGAAATAAACCTAAAAAATACTATAAAACTTCATATAAGAACCAAAATATTGTAAAATATATACATCCTTATAAAAATATCAAAAAGACCCACTTCATATTTTTTAAAACCTAGAAAATCCTATAATATGTTTTCCAGTTTCAGTTACTGATGGTATAGAATTTAAAAAATTCCAAAAATTCCTTTAAACCCTTTCTAAAATGGTGAAAATTTGATTTTCATGAAACTTTGTCATGTTTATAACCAATCATAGGGTTTTCACACCTTATAAATCCAATAACACTATCTATTGTTTGTTGAGAGACTAGTTATATAGGTTTACACAGATTTTTAATAAATCTTAGCAAACCCTTGAAAATAAAATGCAAGAAAAACATCTAAGCAAGATGAAGAATAGATATCACAATAGGAATAATTTCATCTAGATATGAGCATCCCTTTTATACCATGTTAGAGTAGGAAAAACTTGAGTATCTATTAGATATGATTGAATGCATGGATAAAACCTGTATAGAGTAGTGAAATCTAAAAAAAATCCAAACAAAGAGGTTAATCTTCATAATAATAAAATTGCATTAATAAAAATTGGAGAAAAAATACATAGGAAGGATATTTATATATGTTGAAATTAGACAAGACCCACCATCCTCATGCATATGGGGTTATTTTCCTTTTAAGGACCTTTATTAAACTTAAACAAGATTGACTAGATCATGTAGATAAAAAATAGTGAGTCAAAAGCCTACACTAATAGCCTAAACATATTACAAGAAGTTATCTACCTATATTATCGTTAAATATATTCTAAATATACACTACCCTAATAAATCATTAGAATGTTTAGTGTTGTTCTCTAAGAAATCATTCCCGCTATAAACCAATAAGTTATTTTCTAAACTATATCCTAATATGGATTCTTTCATAATACATCTTGTATGAAGTTAAATTAAATTATAAAGGTAGTAAAAAAGGGACACTAAAATAATTTATAATCCATTTATATATCACATTCCCACCATAATTCCAACACATTCAACATAAAAATGAGCACCCTCAGTTCTTGATCTTATTGAAGAAAATTACAACATAGAGACATCCTCTTAAGTTCTCACATTTATCATCCAAGATTATTCAAAAGTTATAGACACTAATTAGGAACTCAACAATAGAAAGAGTATATAAAATTTTGGATTCTTTATATCATTATTGAACCAATTATTAATATGACAATGATGTTATTTGTTTTCTAATTAATCACGAACTTTCAATGTTATCATTTAAAGAAAATATAATCATATTTATTTCCACTATTTAATAGGTTATAAGACCCACCCATGGAATATACCTACCCTTTTAATCATAAATTCACCTCATCAATTTGATCCACCATATATATCCAATAATTATTTTCCCTAAAAATACCCATTTATGTTACAATCTTCCTTGAACATATATATTGTTATAAAATGTCAATTAAAATTGAAGGAATATGAAAATAAATTATGACATAATATAATAGTGAAATATAAATACCAACAAGTATCAAATTAGTGAACACAAAGGTTGGTCAATCCTCGAAATGGAACCTTCACATTTTGAGACCATTTTGCAACTTAAAAAAAAATGTTCCTTTATTAAAAGTAATAAAATAAAAATATATATAGGTATATACATGCTAAATAGATAACCAAAGACCACATGGTTTTATGGGAAGACACAATTAATCAACAATATTTATAAATAATGGATCACTTAAGTACTCTAAGAATCTAGTAGGGTTTGATCAGAAAGTAACAAAGGAATCTATAGAAAGTCTTACTAATGATGTATCCACTATTAAGGGGATATTTTTTTTCATTATAAAGTAACTAGTAGAATAGTTAAGGATCCTTCCCATATTTTAAGAGAGATGGAAAAAAAATTACAAATGTTTGAATAATAAAGATCCAAATATGCATTATAACTTGAAAGTCTTTATTTCTCAATTTGATCATTATAGCAAGTTAATCAATACATAAATTGTTATGCTTTTATTTAGACACATATATGTAAGTATGCTAAGTACATGTATGATATCAACTTTCAATTATTATTAATAAACTCTAAATGAAGTGTAAAACATTAAGGTGCATGTACCAACCATCACAAGTATTAATTCATATTGTTCATGGTAATTGAATTCTACACTTGATTCCAAGGCATAACATGAATTACAATGAATCATAACCTTTCGTAACAAATAATTATATAAATTGGCTAAGGATTTAAACCCATAATTAATTAATATTAATTATATTTTTAATTACCTTTTCATATCTAAAGGAAGTAAAACTTATTATCAAATCATAATGTTAGCCCAACGGCTCCTAGTGTCATAAAATTAAATTATATACATAGATCCTAACCCATATAGACATTGACACTTTGATCTTAAGTTCATATCCTCACCTTTTATGTATTAAATATTCCATTATAAAAATCATATCTTATTATCACTACTTAATAATAAAATAAGTTTATTCATTCATCAGTGTAGTCATCTCAATTAGATATATTTTATATTCAGAAATATTATTGTTTGCCTTTAATAATTACACATTATCAAGATTTAAGTGAACATTCTTTGAATATAAAATGAGATAAGAATTATATACTACAAGTACAACTATAATTGAGTTAATTAGTCTCTACATATGTGACATGTTATATTTAGTACACCTCTTATCCTCTAGTCCTCAAGTCCTTAGCATTAAAATTGAATAGTTAGATACAATTATCAATTAGAACCTTAAAAGTTCCACCTGAACATAAACAATGACATTATTAAATGAAGATAATTCAAGAAATAATAATTTAAACAACAACTATGCTTATTAATCTAATCATTTTCAAAACATTATTAAATTTCACTAGAGCATAACTAAGTGATGTCTCAAACAACATCACTAACAATGTACATAAAGATAGAATCAAGAGTGAAATATGAGTGGAACCCAAATAAAATAAAATGAAATAACATTAAATATTGGTAAGTTATTATTTCATATCTTTGTAACATTTTTAATTTATCTATTATAGCTCACATTTCTATTTATAACATTAGTCATCATCATTAGTAACCTAACA